>VZRN01004182.1:142706-145206 GCA_013397935.1 Dasyornis broadbenti
GTATAATGTGCCTGATTTTCCCACACTTCAAGGACCATACAGCATCTTTTGCAAGGGAGTAGGAAAACTACTGGGATCTAGCCCTTAGTCTGATGCAGTAGTACAAGGAAAGAGAGAAATAGGAGCCACAAGAAAGTGGCCCCAAATCTAGTGATGCTTCCTAAACTACTTCTTCTCTTGCACTGACAGGTGGATGAGGAGCAAATTCCAGCCATGGTAGATCATCTAGTCTTCACTAAATGATCTATCACTTCCCTCATTCTCTAACACAACAGTTGTGGCCCCACAAAAATCCTGGCACAGCAAACAGACAGGCTGCTACAAGATGCAACAGGAAGGACTTCTCTGGAAAACCTCTGAAAATAGTTTGCTAAATCTAGTGTCAAGATATAGGGCGGAATAGGAGACTTCAAAATACCATTGGAAATTTTTGGCAAAAAGCCACCATGGTGTAAGCACAGCTCCTGAGACAATACAACAGAAACATAGGCCCAAAACCCCTCCCACTGTAATAAAATTGGAGCCATTTCATCATGACCGATTTCATTGTGTCATTATCAATTTATCCCATGTAAAGTGAGAGATGACCCTCAGCCCACAGGGAATTTAGAAAATGCTACAGGAGTGTGAGGAGCATATCAGGGGGCTCTGAAAATACCACCAGAATCTGTCTGCAGAAATCCCTCGACAATCTCACAAACAGACCATCCTCGCAGTGAGACACAATAGCAGGACAAAGCCAGGCAGCAGGGCTATTAGAGGATCTGTGGAAGTAAGAATGCAGGAAATACCAGGCTGTCCTGCCAGTGGTTTGTCTAAGCCCATAACCTGTCTCCAACAGTGACTGTAATTCAGAAAAAAACCCACACTCTGCAAGAGGTAATTATATAACAAGGTACAAGTAACAAGATTTTCATGCAACTTCCTCCCAAGCACTGACAGTTTCCAGCTGGCTCCCCCACCGAGCAAATCCCATCCCAGAGTTAACTGTACCTTTATAATTCAGGATTTCCTCATGATCCGCCTGAAACAGCCCATCTCTTTTTGTACCTTTCCAAGATCATGGCCTCATCAAATCATTGTGCTGCAGAGTTTCATCATTAACAGTGCACTGGGCTGAAATAAAAAACAAAAAAGTATTTTTTCTACCGGTGGTGAGTTACTGCTAATTCAATTTCAGTGGCTGCCAATCACCGATTTCTAGAGAGGGCCATGAAAGGCTACTTGTTTTGTTACCAAGCAGACAGAAGGCATTCTGGTAGTTGTTAAAGAGCTTCTGGGAAATGGCAGGAGAATTAGAAAACCCTATAGCAATAGCAGGATGACTTCCATTTGTGTGTGTCTGTGGAGGGACAAGCTGGTGACTCCAGTTGACAGTATGACCCCCTGGCATGAAGGGAAGGCCTGTTTGCTTCATAGCTGCAAACACAATTAAAGGGTGGAATTTATTCTCACTTGTAAACCTAATGAGCTGGGCTAATGTAGGGGTGTCAGTAAATCCCATCAACTTCTCTGATAGTTACAAAAGAGCCACTTCTTCACCTGAATCAGTGCAGCTTGCACAAGTCCTACAAACAGATGTTGGTGTTTGCATCAACATCTGAGCACCCTGCCCACTGCAATCACATTGTTTCATCGTGGGGCATCATGGAAATCTCCAGTGGAAACATTCATCATTATATTGTGGGTGGTGACTGAGAATCCTGGGAGAGAGAAAACAGATCCTCCATTAAAACTATAATTTTCACCTTCATAAGGAACTTTCTTAAGATGCATTGCAGTGAAAGAAGACATTACAGGACCATTCATAAAATCTGTAATGTGATGTCCAATTTCTAAAGGTACATGGTGGCAAAGTCCACCATGAAGCCAATGAAATGTTAATTTTTATGACATGTACTTGTCAGTGCTGGCCAGCAAATTCCAAAGGTAAAACACACCAAAAATTCCAGAATTCCAGGAATGCTTCATGGAAAAATTTAAAAAAGCTCTGACAGTGGCTTGTGACATGCTACAAAATGGCAAAAGGTTCAGACCTAGTTTAGGGATTATGAAGTGGAGAGCAGATGAGAAAAGCCCACAGAAATACAAAGGGTCTCCCTTTTTTTTTTTTTTTTTTGTATCTGTTAATTACAGCCTGGTGGCTAACCAGCAAAATGTGGGACCTGCAGTGCACATAGGGAAGGTCTTGCAGGACTCTTGGAAGATACCATTTATTATTCAGTTGGAAACACAGTTAACACCAGTGGGATTTGGTCTCCCTCATAAATGTGAACAATTTTTACTTAGAGCAGTCAAGTGGCCAAGGGCTCCTTCAGCCTGTGGGACTACAGAGTACAGTTTTAAGCAGTTTTATTAACTTTAGTTTAAATCACTTCCAATACTGATCCCCCTAAAGATCAAAGCTGCTCCATCATTTATACCTGGCAGGCAGTAAAATCCTTACGTAAATCTGTAAGTCCCCTTGTTAAGTTTAACATTCATCACTTAACACTGCTTA
>VZRN01004182.1:150206-245206 GCA_013397935.1 Dasyornis broadbenti
ATCTATAGATCTAACAGATCCTCAAGAGAAATTCTGCTCCCCACTCTGTGCAGATGCTTAGAAGCGTAGGGCTGTGGTCAGCTCCAGAAGCTGTCCCAAACAAGGAACTATCCAGCTGGCACCCACAACTGAGTTTTCCTTTGTGAAGAGGCGCATGTATTGCTATTTCTACAGACCCAGATGGTGGTGGCTTCCTAGTATCACCTCCCTTGCTTCTTCCATCCCAGAGGGCGGATTTGCCAACGCAAGGCCAAGCTTTGGAAAACTCTCACCTCCCTTTCTGAGAACTAAGGTACAGCTTATGACAAGTGCTTCCCTGAGGAGCCGTAGCAACATAAGCAAATGCCACTTGTGACAACACTAAGTTTAATTACCCTCAGTGTTCCTGGGAAAGACCCTGGGAATTCTGTCAGACAGGATGAGATGCACCTATAGTAACGAGGAATGGGGGACCAAGGGTATTGATGGAGATGTTCGAGGATTTTGTACAAACTTTGTTCCTTCCCAGTCAAAAGAGGCTGCAGATCCATGGCTGTGGCTGTCAGGAGAGTCTCTCCTAGCAGAATGCCTGCTTGTCCTATGCCTGTAAGTGTAAGAAAGATAAACACAAGTCCAGATGATGGTCTTCAGAAATCTGCTTTAAAATAATGTACCTTCCATGGACTAGGAGTACACCACAGCCACATTCACAAACTGACAGGGCAATGTCACTTTCTTTAAAAATACGTTAAGAATCTAAGACATTTGTTCTCCTCTTGTTTCAACAGGAATCTCATTTTGATTTTTAGATAGCATAAAGGAAGGCTACAAAGATGGTAAAGAGTCAAGAGGTGAAGCTGTATGAGGAGCAGCTGAGGTCACTCGATCTGTTTGGCCTGGACCAGAGGAGATTGAGAGACCTCATTGTAGTTATAACTTCCTTATGGAGGGAAGAGCAGGGGCAGGCACTGATTTGTTCTCTGTGGTGACCAGAGACAGGACTGAGGGAACGGCCTGAACTTGTGTCAGGGGAGATTTAGGCAGGATATTAGAAAAAGCTTCTTCACTCTGAGGTTGTTCAGGTACTGGAATAGGCTCCTTGGGGCAGTGGTCACAGCACCAGCCTGAGTTAAAAAGGTGTTTGGACAATGCTCTCAGGCACATGGTGTGACTTTTGGGGATGTCCTGTGCAGGGCCAGGAGTTGAGCTTTGATAAACCTTGTGGTTCCCTTCCAAGTCAGGATATTCTATTATTCTATGGTATATGGCATGGACCATCTCATGAAGCTGCACAGAGAAAAGTGACTTTTTGGCAGGATATTGGAAGCTATATTCAATTCCCTTCCAAACACAAATGCTTTCCCTATTGCCTTATAAACCAGATGCAGACTTGACCCACTTCTCAAACATGATAGAATGGGACTCAAGCATTATTCTAGAGAACCCAGCCACAGTTCAGCACAACAAAGTTTAATTATCTAGAACATCACATGCCCTGTTCTAGAAATGGGACTACTGACTTCCAGTGTGATGTCAGCAGTGCCCTCACTTCAAGGCCTTTTTATTTTTAAGGGCAATTCCAGAGATTTAGAGAGGCCAAAATTCTCAAGGCCACTGGTAACAAACCAGTGTTATTACCTCAGTAAGTCTGCTTTCCTCTGAGACTTCCCTTAACCCCAGGATGAGTGACCATCTCAGAGGAGAGGGTGACCTCCTCTTCTGAGAGAGGAGATGATCAGACGTTTGCAAGGATTGTGGCTGTCGCCTCAGGACCAGTTAGTGGCAACTGAGCTGTTATTGCTCCTCTGTTATCAGTTACGGCAGGAGATTCCTTGCCTTGTGGCTGAGACTGCATTGTACCAATGACTCACAGAACATAACTAAACCATGTAAAATGTCATCCCGTGTTTGCCATTAATAAGCTTTCAATTAATAACACAAATTTCCAAGAATACCCCAAGCTTGAAACTCTACGCTGTGCTGCCTAGCAGAGCCAATCAGGGCGCTCTCAGAGCCAAGCCATAATAAAGCAATTTTGCTTTCCAGGAAAAGATCATTCCTTGCTGCTGCAGTTGGAAAACCCCAGCTCATGCACATATACAGACCATACTACCCCACATGGGAAAAAACATCCTGTTATTTAGAGGATTGCAGGAAAACTTTCAAACTGAGGTGCAAAGCTTTTATTTTCAAATATCACAAGACCTGATTCTGCTTACTTGCTGATAAGTTACCCTCTGACGCACATGGGATTGATCAGCTGTACTAAAAGAAAGACAAGAACTGGAGCTGTGTTTTGGAGGGCCATAGTCAAAATCCAATGCATCCAAAATCACAGGTACTAATGTGATGCCAGCTGACACCAGGTTTTCCACCACATGTGCAGTTTTTCAACAATCATGTACACACGAGCTTTTTCCTGTTGTAAGCACACATACACAGGAAACCATGGGAAGGTTTAGGCTTGTATTAAGTGCACATCAACCCTTCTGAAGGCAGATCTAAACAGCATGACACAACCTGGCCATGCATATGCCCCTCACACACATAAAGGCATTGCTGCCTACCCAGGCCCTGCACCCTCTGCTACCTGTACACAGCTCACCTACCTGGAAGAAAATACTTCTCTCTCTGGTATGCAAAGCCACTCAGGATCCCCAAGGGCACTCTCTTTCACAGACATACAGAGCAAGGCATCTTCCTTATTTCTGCATTATTCATGTAATTAATTCCTTTCCTGTATCTACAGTCATGTACAATCTCATGCTGTCTGTACACATCTATGTCCACAACATGCCCTGTTGATACGCAGGCATGCAGACAGACAAGCGCTCTCTCTCTCTCTCTCTCTCACACACACACACACACACACACACCTCTCCCACCCCGAGGAGGAACTCCAGGTATTGAGAGGTAATCCTCCCTGCTCACAGAGCCTGGTGAATGGAATAATTAATTTTCTGATGAGCATGAATATCACGCAAAGGCAGCCACACGGATATGGTGGAATGCTTCCAGCCAATATCCATGCAATCCGGATATTTGGATTCACCCATCCTCAGCCTCTGCTCTCAGCAGTGCTGACGGCAGCAAAGCTGAGCTTGCTGCGCTGATTGGGAAGCCTCATGGATCTGGCTGGCTGGCCTGGGTGGTAGAAGAGAGGTGAACTGTCATGCATAGCCTGCTCCTCCTCACCACTAAAGACAGGGAGACCTTGCCAGCTCCCATTCCTTAACCTATTGCTCCCACAGGAAGTTGGCACCAGCTGCCCACCAACACCCACCCCCTCTCTGGTCTCTGGGGCAGAGGAGAGAATTGCATAAGCAGCATCAGTCTGCTCAAACCTGACAGTTCTCCCCAGTGGCGAATTAAGGGCTAGTCCCTGATGCAAGGACACTAATTGTCCAGGCTACAGATCAAACTTCTCACTCCTAAGCTCCACTCGTCTGTAAGTCAACTTGTTCTCCTCTATTTTACAGTTAAGGATTAAAAATGCTTGTGGAGAGCAACTGCAGACACTAATTCTAGGTCACAGAGAAAAAAGGAGCATAAAGAAGGACAGGGGACGCTAGGCAGAACAGTATTCTTAGACAGTGGTTCAAACTGCACCCAAATCCAGAGGATTCCCAGTTACAGAGCTATGATACTCCTAGAAACTAAGATATTCAGCTATTTCCTTCTGTGCAAATGTTCAGGCAGTGTTGCTTAGCATAATTGATCAGTCTACACAAATAGAAATAAAGAGCTTACCACGCTGGACGTCTGAGTCCCATTCCAAGCTCTGCCTTCAGCTTTGCACGTGTTCAGGGACAAGTTACCTCTGTTGCACAGCTGTAAGATTAACACAGAAATACTTGGCTTGACTGTTTTGCCTGTAAGCTCAGATCACAAGCTCATCAAGAACTGTGGTCAAGGGAGAGATTGAGACAGTGCAAGTTGCCATAGAAATTATAGGATCCCTTGCTGCGGTAGCAAAAGCACAAGCATGTGTGGTGAGATGCTTGCAGTCATGGTTTTTTACACATTGCATGTGTATCTACACTCCTTGCATGGTGCCATACACATCACATCAGCACCACCTCTTTACTTTTTTACCACACATCCCACCTCTTTAATGCTTTTATCTTGGAATTCCCATCATGGAATAAAATATCTGGCACAACTCTTTCCAGAAGACCTGAGGCCAGGAACTTAACTGTATAGTCTTAGATGGGAATTTGCTGAGGATTTTCACAAGAGTTCACGTCTGAGCTAAACTTCAATGTGATAAAATCAACTTTCTATTGTGTAGGCTTGGGTTCTATCAACCTTGTGGCTCTGATCCTTCCCAGGATCACTTGGTTCTTTGAATTTTTTCATCCACAGACATGATGCTTAGAAATAGTGCTGGGAATTGGCAAGTCTAACACTTCTTTGTATGTATGAGAAATCTTCTGATCTTCTATTTTCCTCAACAAGGAGCTAGGGGAAGAACCTAGGGGAATTATCTTACTGTAAAATCGAGGCTTACAAGTAAAAGCAGAGTCATGGAATGAAAAGCTAAAGGTCCTTAGTCGTGCTGAACTTGCTTTTTCAGCTCCTGGGGTTGTTGCCCATCCACAAGAGCTCAGTATGTCACTATTTATATTTGCTAATAGGTCCCACAAAAGAGAGACAGGATTGTTGTGTAAGTCATTGCCCCAGTCCAGAATACATTGGGAAATTCCCACGGATATATACAATACAGAAGCAAACGAAGACATCCAAATATCTGCCTAGTAAAAGATACATCTAGCTTTTCAAAGGGTGACATACCAAAGCGATGAGGAATTAGTAAAAACCCTGGATTAGATATGGGTTCAAACTCCCCTGTCCTCATGCTAACACAATTTCCCAGCCTTGCATGGATGGGCTGAGGCTGCCCTTCCCAAGACACTGGGATTACAAATAAAACAACAAAACAAACACAAAAAACCCCAAGCAAGCAAAAAAGTGAACAAACAAACAAACAAACAAACACACACACACCCCAAACCCCACAAAACAAAACAAAACAAAACAAAAACCAGAAGAAATTAAAAAAAACTCCACCAATTAAATAAACCCCACACAGGTGGAGTTTTGAAGCATATCAAGAGGGCTTAGGGGTGCAAGTCAGTCAGATGCATGCTTCTAAGTCCCTCCACTGCTTTGGAAGATTTCCAGCCCTAGGAGTAAAATAAAAGGCAGGGGATGTATATGGCTGCTAGGCTAATGAAGCTTAATTTTATCCAGCTCCTATTTATTCTTTGGTTTCGCTTCAGAGCATTGATTTCACATTCCTGCACCTTTTAGATATGCATATATATTTCATAAATAGGCAAATGTATATACACAGACCTGAGCATGGGAGTGTGTTTATACATGTAAAGCAACTGGGTATTTACAAGCTGTTTCTAAGGTTATAATATCCATTGCTATTATGAACTGCTTCATTAACCTGTCAATCAGATTGCTTTCTCCCTTTCAGCCCTCTCCCGTGTTACTCTGTGTGTTGGAAGTGAAGCATGTGTGTTTGTGTCAAGTGTATTATTTCAGACAGTACAGACACACAGACACACATGGACGCACGCCCAGAAATTAATATGATTTCATTGCTGCCTCCCCAGGAGCCTGGCTCTGGCTTACCCTCTGGACCTTGCTAGCCATGGAGATGCCTCATGCAGTCATTTATCACCCAGCCCCTGGCCAGTGGCACCGGCGTCCTGGCGTTGCATCCCCAGGCAGCCTGGCTGCCGTGCAGGAGGAGGGGCATGTCTGCAGCATGGTTGCAGTTTGGAAGCACTGCTGATGGACTAGTCCCCAATAAACCCCCCAAAAGTGCTGATGTGCTGAAAGCAGCTGACACTGATGGATCTGCTCTCATCTTGCCTTTCAGTCTGTTGCAAGAGAGAAGAGAGAGAGGAAGAGAAACAAAGGCAGAGATTAACTCTTTTGTCACAGAGCTCTGCAGTTTTACAAGGCAAGATAAAGCTGCTGTCCGGGTTGGGTACAGATGGGACCAGCTCAGCACAGTCTGTCTGATTCTCTATGGACTCCAATAGGGGGGAAAAAAAGCCTGAACTGCACAATGATTTACTGACAGGGCCCGTGCTGCCTAACTGAGCCTTGTAACTTTCATTGCAGTTGCAACCACAGCCAGGGAGACCAGCAGCGATGCTTGGGCATGGTCCTGGGCAACTGGCTCTGGGTGGCCCTGCCTGAGCAGGGGGCCTGGACAAGATGACCTCCAGGGGTCCCTTCCCACCTCAACCTTTCTGTAATTCTGTGATTCTCCCAGACCTGCACACCAGCCGTTAAAACCAACACTGCTTACACCAACACTGCTTTAAGCACCACACAGCAGTATCAAATCCACCCTGAGGTGTGATACAAGCTGCTCAGCGAGCAAGGCACACTTCTCTGGATGCAAGCTCAATAAACACAGATGTCCAGGGGCATTAATAAATTCCTGTGTATGAAATCATGGGGTGGATTTTGTTTGTCTGTGATGCCAGGCATCAGAAACCCCAGACCAAGTCTCAAACTGCCACTTGTGATACTCCTCATTAGAGCCAGACAGAAAGTTTTAATAACTGTTTCATTTAATCAAACCAAGTTTTATCAAAATTGAGCTGTTTGGGGAATTGAATCCATTTGGCTCAAGTTTTTTCTCAAGAATACATTGGTTCCAAGGGGCTCAAATATGAATGCCCAGTCTGCATTTTTATGTCATTCAGCTGCACAAGAAGAATTTGAAAGGTTTCCTTCTTCTCTTACTGTGCTAAAAACTTTAGCAGCTCCCAAGGAGCAGGACTTCGAGCTTCCAGATCTCCTCTCTGAAGGACTAGCAATATATCCACGTGGATGTGTCCCCACACAGTCACATACAGAGTGCAATGCAAATATTGTCATAGATTCACTTATCTCTTTCAATGCCTTTGCACAGTCGTATTTAACACTGACAATGTCACAGGTATAGCAGGACCCCAAATTCTCACGTGCCCAGCTGTAGGGCCAAATGTCCTCACAAAGGCAGACTACGCTACATTAAGCCTGAACACACAAGGAGATACATATAATAATACTACTACAACAGGGTAACAACAAGAATACTAATGCTAATTCTTATTAATAAAAATGTTAACAACATTCTTGTTCCTATGGAAAATCTCATTTCATTTGTAACCTTGATATTCCTTGATTTGAATAGAGGAGGTGGGATACTTTTTCTAGATAATTCTAAAAAAAAAAATCCTAAACCCATATTGAAAACTTGATCATTTTCCAATTTTAACAGAAACTTCCAAATAGCATCTTTCAAAAACAAAGTTCAGATTTTTAATTAAGAAAAAGAGAGACACCTTGTCATGGGAAAGCCATTTTCCCATTGGGAAACACTGCTGAGCTCTAGCTCTGCACAGCACTAATTCTTGCCTGGAGTTTTCAAGCCTGGTTTATCCTACACTTGTGTGGCACAGTTCATAAGTATTCCCAGCAACTTCAGGCAAACCAGGCACCAGGTGAACTACAAATTAACATAAATAAAGGCAGGAGCCAGCCCCAGCTGAATGTTGGGGTTGATCCAGGGTTTCTGTCAAGACTGGGGTCTTCTAGTGCTGAGCCCTATGCAGCTTTATAAACACACAGAAAGAGCCTGTCAGATCTGCAATCCACCATCATAAAGCATATCAGTAAAGACAAGTACATTACACTTGGACATGGACACACTCCAAAACACAGACACATCACCACAGCAAAAACTCATGCTCTCACATACACTCTGCTGAACATGCAATCCTTCCTGAAATACAAACAAGATCTCCAAGTCAATAAACGGAAAATGTGGGGCTGGGGGAAAGAGTCTTGATATTTATCTCTTTTTTCCTTTTTAATTCCTAGAGGGAAAAGGGTCTTTTAAAATATTATAAAATAATAGTAAATGTAATGTTTCCTGAGGCAATCTTGATGTGATTTTGTCACATCATTTCAGGTTTTGTCTATTGCCCCACATTTCCTTTTAAAGAAAAATTTTAAAAGCTAAGTCAGAATCCCAGAGCCTAAAATGGGCTTCCAGAATGCTGTTTCTGTCCAAAGGATGATTTTAAATGAATAGAAGTAGAGATCTGTTCTAAACTCTGAAAATAACTTTGAAATTTCAAAGTTTTCCACCATACACAAATAACAATAATAATGTCAAAATGCCAAATGCAGTCAGTCTTAGAAACAAACCCACCAAGGTACTATGGATCATGTCTTCACATGTCCTTAATAAAATCTTGGTCTAAAATCTATCTACAATATGCCATCTGCCACACACTGAGATGAAATATGGTGTGTGCTCTTGGCATCTAACACTTTGATAACCATTTGTGAAATATCCGTGGAATTTTACATTCTCAGTAGCACACTTTTCTAGAGGACTGATATTGAACTTTAATTTTATCTGTGGGCTCCTAAAAAATTAGATCTGCCTCTGAAGGGCCTAAAAGACAATCTATAGATTGTTATACAGTTCTTTTGAACTTGCCTTTCTCAGTAACTTTTATAGACTAACTTGGGAACAGCTCAAGTTCCCCAGGGAGTCCTGTGGACCCTGTAACCAATATTTGGTGCTTTAAGTAAGGGCTACATGGACTGCCCAAACTGAGGTCATGGAGGCTTCCAGTGCCAGGGTTAGCCAGCCTCTGGCTGTAAACACCTCTGAGCAAAACCTGTCTTCCTCTCCATCTCAGAGTGCTGACAGGTGCTGACAGGTGCTTGAGTAAAACACTTGAGCAAGCACCTGCTTTCAAGCACCTGAGGACTGCAGGTGGGATTCCTCGTGTGCTGCAGGTCAGGCATGTGCACAGGCTGTGGAGAAGTGAAGCCCTCGGCAGCCACCTCAAAGCTGCTCCTGCCAGCAAGTGCTGCCCAGCCACCAGAGCTCTGCATCCAGAGAGTGCATCCGGGCAGGAGAGGACTCAGCTTCCTGGGGCATGCACCCACCTCAGTGCCCACCACTCCTGGTGAGACCTTGAGGGCCCATTTATTCTAAGATATGAAATTTGTGTTGTTTCTTTATTGTTCTTTAATGAAACCCTGTTTATTCTAGACTTTTAATTCTTTCCATCTATTATGTTTAGACAACTCATTAACAATCATTTGTTATCATTAGACTTCAATTTTAAGCTCCTTTTCCCAGAGGAGGCAAGGCAGTGCTTTTAAACATATTTGCATCATAAACAATTTCTGGGCCCCGTGTGCCATCTATTACCCCAGCCTTTCCTCTCATCTTACTTGTGCCGGAAGGTGCTGAAAGAGCCTTAGCAAGATTTTGGCTGGGTCCAGGGAAATTCATGTTTCCCTCAGGCGTGGAGCCATGGAGGGTTCTGCATTAGGTCAGCAACCCAGTGCATTAATAGCAAGCTCTTGAAATCCTAGGTCATGTAATGGTGAGCTGCTCCTTCCACTGGGATTAATGACTACATGCTGCAGCTGAATTCATTAGGGCCTGCTAAAGATAGCGTGCTAGCCTGGGATAATGCGAGGGCCTCATTCTGCTCATTTATGGTTGTTCAGCTCCACTGGATTTAGTGAAGTCATTCCTGATTTGCAGCAGGGTCCCTTGTGTGCATGCTAGATAAGCACTACGTCACACTTTGCATTCATTGACAGCTCCCAGTGGGTAAAAATCTGATCCCTGTTATGTCGGCTAAATCCAGATCAACATTCACTGAGGCTGCAAGGCATCCCTTGGATATGAAGTAGCATCAGCATGCAGGGAGTGTGGCCCGCATGATCAAATTTGCTCTGGTAGAAGGGAGGTCCCTTAAGCTGCACAGAAAGCAGGAAAATAGTTGCTGTTCTCCTCGTTGTTTTTCTAAGTTTTGCTTGGTACTATATTAATCATACACTGCTCATCTCCAACCCTGACCAGTAAAATGCAGAAGAAAAGAGAAATCACTAAGATGGAATATTTTTATGGGTGTTTTGATCTCCAAAATCTCATTCCAAATCATGCTCAAAAAATGTTGGATGTGGCAGCCCTGTCTCCTCTTTCCTACATCCCCGTGAGCAAGCCAATGACACATCTGTTCAGAAGAAGTTTAGCTCTTATTAGTAGCATTGTTAAATCATTTCTGTCAGTGCCAAGTCTTGTGCTGGAGCTAATGCATTGTCTTTGTCTTGATACCCTGGAATCTGGCTTTTAAAGTTCATCTGGTGGTGCCACCCCAGGCCCAGTAACGTCAGGAATGCACGTTTGGAAGCTACTGTGTTTCACTACAGTCCCTGCACCCTTGAATGGCAGTCAAAACAATCCACTGTCCGAAGACCTCGATCCTGCATAGCTCTAAGCTTGTGCTCAGCTTTAAAGACTTGGAGGAAATTCACAGCCTTTCACTTGTCTAAACGCCGCTTCACACCACCGAGGCAAAGGAGGTACTGCATGCAGACAGACTTTGCTGGCTAGAGCACACACAAGGAGAATAGGAGGCTGGACACCTATTACAGCTTTCCATGTGGATGCTTGCAGCTTATAAGAGGAGGAAAAAACATATTATTGTGGACTGTTCATGGACTTTTTACATCTCTGATGAACTCTACAGTCTGTGCCAGAGATAATGACGATCCTTGCTGCAAGACTCCACCCTGCATGCTAAGTAAATTCCTGTAGTTTTCTATCCTTCCTGTTGTTATTCTGATCCAATTAAAGTCGCTGCAGCTAAGTGAAAAGTCAGGATTGGCTAATTGGATTTGGGAAGGCAGAACACCCATCAGGGGCCAGGTTTAATTTAGGTTTCCTTATAATTTCTAAGGCCATTGGCAGGCTAGAAGAGGCAGCTACACCCTTGGTTGGCTGCAGCTCGCAGAAAAGGGATTAGCTGGTTGCTGAGTGAGCTCCCTGCTGCCTCATGTCCATGGAGCTTTCAAATTCCAGTGCTTGTGTCAGAGCCTTTTTTCTAGAATCCACCTCCTGCAATGGTCCTTTATATATCTCTCCCATGCCCCTTCTAAGCCTCTTGTCCCCAGTCTCATCCTGCACCAGCTGCCATCTCTCCTGATTACTTCACATATCAGTGCAGTCCCCTCCCCAAAAACGCACTTTCCATGGTCTTGAGGGGCACATCCGTGCAAGTCATGTAAATAACTGGACCTGCACTCCTGGATGTGGGGCGGGACTTAAACTTCTCTGAAGTTAAGTGGAAGTTTTACCAGTAAGGTTTAAGAGGTTCAGCACATGGAGAGCTCTAAACACTTCTCCAAACCCCAAGTTGCCACCTCCTTCCAGCTGCCCCAGATGCAGACCCCCAGGGCTCCGATCACACAGTGAGATTAATACAATAAAAGATCCACCTTCATGAGCATTTAAAAGTGACCAGAAGCCTATCTGTGATATTTCCAGCATAAGCCATTAAAAAATAGTGTGCCATATCTGCTAAAACTAGAAGCTTCACTGAAATTCATTAAAATAATTAATCATATCATAGATTCTGAGTGCCTTCTGAATGTTAAGCTTCTAATAAATTCTTAGGCTATTTATTCTGATTTAATGCTCATCTTGGACACAGAAACATTGAAGACATAAACTGAATGGATGACTGATATTGTCATATGCTTACCTGATTCTAAGAGCTTCAGAAACTTCATGAAACATAATAATAATAAGAGTTACTAACACTACCACCCAAATGCACAAAAAGCCACTTCCATAAGACCAATAACAGTCAAGGAATGTATCCTAACCAACATTATATAAAAATAAATAACATTCGAGGTGGACTCTAAATTCTTGGATTTGGGGCACTTTCAAAATACTTCATATTTTTTGGTTTGGCCGTTTAACTTTTCTTTTTATATATTTTTTTTTTAAATAAAATCATGTCTGACAATTTAGAAAATCTCATGTATTTCCAATCTTGCATCCAAAATGCACGACCAGCAAGATCACTGGGCATATTAAGAAGCCTGTCTATTAATATTTGTAAACATTTGCAGCATCAAATACTTGGAAGAAGAATCACTTGAGCCATCACCTGGCATATTTCTGCTCATATTGAAACATAAGAATTAAAGAGGATCATCCAAAGAAACAAATCCCTTCTCTCCTGCCTGTTACTTTTTCTTTTTTTTTTTTTTTGTTTTGTTTTGTTTTTTTAAGGAATAATTATTTTTACTTTGGTTGACAACTGCAGTGGAAATATACTCCCTATTCCACTATTTCTAACCCCCTTGAGGATTTTTCAGGGCCTATTTCAATTGAGTCCTTTTTTGCAAGCCTGGCCCTTCGCCCCAAGGATGTTGCTACCAAAAAAAAGTTAATATCATCACTGTTTTTACACAAATGCCTAACACATTTCTTTCCCTATGGTCTTGTCAGTATTGGACCACAAACTGAAAATTGCCAGGACCCAAGTTCCCAGCTCTTCAGATCTTGGCATTGACTGCCTTTCAGAATCTGGCCCCTGAGGCTTTGCAGTTGGCTCATGAAAAAAAAAAGGGCTCCTCCCTAAAATCACAGTCCGTGCAAGTTTGTGTCTTCCACGAAAATTAACATGCTGGACAGCAGATGGGACAAACACATGCTAGAGGCCAGATCCTTATGCTGGTTACACCAGCATCGTCTGCAAACTTGAGGGAACAAGGGCAAACAACAGAACTTGTGCAATTTACAGGAGCAGCAGGTCTGCCTTCCTGCTGGCTAACAGTAACACTTTGGATTTTTGGGCAGGGCAGAGAGAAAGAGAGGGAAGTAACTACCTTTATACAAAATTCCAGCCCACTCCAAAGCTGTCCAAAGAGGACCCATACTGTGACACTTGATATCTGATCCAGGTGCTTTAAAAAACCTGAAGAACAACACATCAACCACGCCACTTTGCCGAACAACAGGCTTCACAACTGCCTTTGAGAGCCTAGCAGCCCCCAGGGATACAAAAGTGACTTAATTTTCCCTTCTCTACTCCCAGTGTCTCATTTACACCTCCTCAAAATACCTACTTGTGGTGAAAATAATGACAGTGCAGTCTCAGGGATGATTTCGGCAGCATCCTGCAAAAGAGCAAAGCCTGCGGTGTTCAGACAGTGCACAAAAAATGATGTGTAACAGTTTCCTCCTTGGAAAGTCTTGACCTCTTTGAATGGAAGACCCAGATCCTAAACCAATTTTCTTTGCCTGGCCTAACTGTCCCCTTGATTTTTGGCCTCACTGATTTGAGGATACTCGTTCTTTCTTACCATTTCTCTTTCAGAGCTTCTTTCTGGTCACCCTCTAGGCCAGACGGACCATGCAACATTGTGGTTCTATCTGAGTCTTCCTTTTCTGATAAAGTTTTCACATATCCTTCTCTTTAGGATACGAAGTTCCTTCCACTCAAGTTACACATAAACAGTATTTATTTCATTGTGCATTTCAAAGGGAATCGGCATTTAGCTTCCTGAGGATGCTGTGAAAATTCCAACTGTACCCTAGGAGCAGCAGGGATTGTTAGTCTGTATAGTCAGACATGAGAGACACTCGTGGATTTCTGACAACAGTAAATTCAGAACAAGCACCTGTGCTTTTGGAACCTTCAGCAAGTACAGAACAAAGATTTCTGTGCTCCCAGGTCAAATCTATCTCCTTCATGGAAAGGCTCTCTGGACACATCTGGCATGTTATCTGATTAATTTCCATTGAGCTTGATCCAATGTTCATCAAAGTCAATAGTGACATTTCCTGGGTCATGCCGGAGGTCCAGTAATGCTCCATACCTTCCCATATGTAATCATTTAATTACCTCCCACTAATTACTTCTGCAGGGAGCTTTAAGATTTTCAGTTCTGCAACACCTCTCCTGATGGTCTCTGGATCAAGCCTTTGCCCAGGAGAAGGCAACTGGCCTGACTCATGTTATAGGAAAGACTCTGGAGACCACTCTGACCCACAAGAGGCTCAACAGCAAACAAGAAAAAAATACATTTATCATTACTTCTCTTGATCAGGAGCTATTTCCTGCAGGACTCTGAATCAGGAAAGTCGAGTCACATCTCTGTCACACATGTCTGTACATATGTGCAAAGACAACAAACCCCAAAGGTCAAACAGGACAGCCACTCCAAAATACAATAAAGCTCTCAGCTTAACTTCAAGGAAGAGGCAAAAGCAAATGATCAGAGAGAGCAAGAAAGCAAGAGAGACAGAGATAAAGAGAAAAAACCAAGGGGAAGATGATTTTCTATCAACAAAACAGCAGGGACAAATTCTAGTTCATCTCATCGGAAACATCTCCTTCGTGTGCAAACACTGCCTGGAGCCAACACTAATCTCCCAGATTAAAGCCTTTTAATAGCAATTAGTCCTCTCTGCACTAACCCACTGGACACTCCACTGCATATTTGGGAAAAGGGGGAGGCTAGAGGGAGTGTCACTAACAGTTTAACTCGTAAGTGCCCTGATGTGTCTGAATCCTTGTCTTACACACACATTTGTGCACAGCCCAGGACACCGGGGCAGCAAAACCTGTGTGGATTGCAGCAGAGAAGGGGACCACGACAGCTCGATGTGGGTGATCCTTGTGTAAATACTCGGATGAGTTGGATCAAGCCCAGATCCAGGAGGTGGAATTTCAGAATGCCATTATGGCAAGCCAGAAGCATTAGCCAGCTACAGTCAGAAGCATTGACTTACCACCAGCTCCAAGGGCTATCCCAGCTGGCAACAAGAGACAGCCACAGGGAACAAGATGTCCTTAGAGCTACCTTCATGCTACCAGCCTGCTGAAGCAGCCTTGGTACTGCGCCTCCCTGAGACATCTTCCATCATCCCTGGAGAAAAGGAAGAAGAGAGACTGTTTAAAACTGTTTTTGGTTGATTCATCTCCATATCCCATCAAAGGTCTTGTGTGATCTCTCTGTAAGTGTTTTCAGGAAACACGAGCTGCTGCCCCATCTGGATCTGGCAGAGGGAGCAGTTCCCACCTCCTGCACAGATTGCTATACCAAGAAAGGCAGATCCTACAGAAAAGAACATCAGATTGCATACCAGCCCCTATTAGCAAAGCGAGCAGCTTGGCTGAAATGGCTGAGAGGGGGAAGAGGAAAGTAGAGGACACTGGTGCGAAACAATAGTCTCTGCACAGAGACTCTGAACTTCCCAAATGGCAAGCCAAGCAGAATTTCTTGGAAGGAGCCACATCAGCTGCCCTTCGAGCTATTAGACTGCACAAACAGGACAGAGGAAAACCTTCCATGAGGCGACTGTAGAGAGAGGAGGAAAAACTATTCTGAGTTGCTATTATTCTATTCACCTTCTCTTTGCAGCAGTGGGAGCTGCCAGAACCCCTGCACAACTCTGTGGTGCCCCCCGCCCTCAAAAAACACACACACACAAACACACACCCCATCCATAGGGGTAGTGCAATTACTATTCAGGCTGGGGGCTGAAGATAGTCTCCTGGCCCTTCTTCTAATGTAAGGTTATTGTAATTGATATGAAGGTAATTGATAATGTGTTACGGTGAATAATGTCTTCAATTTTCTGCTAAATCCCATTTTTGTAGCCATCTGGGCTCCTCCAACTGCCCCCCTGGGACGCAGAGTAATAGATAGTAATTATTCTCAAGTCATTTACTTTTTCAAAGTGTTTAGTGCTTATCTGTTTTACAATTAAAATGGAAACGACCCTGATTCACTTCCTTTCTTTTTTATTTAAATAGCATTCACACACACACACACACACACACACACCCCCTCTCTCCTACACACCCTGGAGCCTGGAGGGTGTGTGCCTGTATGTGCAAGTGCATGTGTGTGTGCGTATTATTGTCACACAGAAACACACAGGACAGGGGTATGTAGCTGATCATGCACCTTCACTCTGAGGCACTGTGAGAGCACAATCACACAACACTAAGAAATACAAACTGTGCTCCTTTCCGCCGCTCCTCCCTTGTCCCCATGGTGATGCGCGGAGCGAATGCCTCAAAATACCCCACAGAAATACCCCCAGGTAGGGATGCATCCAGCACACAACCTAACAGTGCACACCTCGACATACCCAGAAACTACACACGACACTACACACTTAGTTGACCTTATCTGGGAACCAGATATTGCCACAGGATCAGCCAGTGAATGAGAAATCCACTGTAAGTACATCAAAGTGATAATGTTTTACTCCAATACTGGTAATCTGTGTAAAGATAAACCTGCACATTTTAACAACACAGACACAGCTGCACCTAGAAGAATACAGCTAACCATATAAAGGCAGAGACCCATATTAATATACAGCAGATACCAGAATACACATGTAAATAAACTAATGCAAGCCATTAAGTGCACCACAAATGAAAGCCATACTTTGCACAGCAGCTAAACCTATTTCAGTATATGATCCAAACCTCCCCAGTGTTAGCCCCTTTGAGTTCTGCCTGAGCTTGTGGTACACAGGTGAGACATAAACGAACAAATTGTCAATGTTCATGGGGATCCACTGTGTTAGATTAAGGATTTCTGCAACAGTTGTAGCTTAAGCCTTGGTTACCAATGCACAGGAACATCTGCAGCTACAAACTACCTCAGTGAGACACTAACAAGGAGGGCTAATAGGAAAATGGTGCAGGAGTTTTCCTGGGGCCAATATTTGGGTGAGAAAATCCAACTCATTTGAAGCATGCAGAAATAAACCCAGGGGAAATGCTGCTGTTTGTGTGATAGTTTGAGAAGCAACCTGAACCAGTGACTGTGTCAGACTCAGGCAAGTGTGTGGCCTGTAGGGCTTCAGAATGAGATTCTTCAACTAATCTTTGCCAGGCTCTCCCATCACCATCTCTGTCCCCAGCCTACAGGCCACTCTCACTGCAGCTAAAATTACCTTACTGCTATTTTGAAGTTTCTGCCTTTGCCCCAGAGTCCTAAAAGGACACGTTCAGGCAAGTACAGACCGGAATTGAAGCAGAAGCTGAGGGAAGTGAAGATGGTGAAGATCCTGGGACAGCCCTCCATAGAGTTTTACAGGCTCCAGGTTGCAACCACTCATCCAGAACTCAAATATCAAGCCTTTTAAAGGTGATTGACCATGCCCACTCATGATTCAGAACAAATGAGTGGCTGGTCTCTGAAAGAGCCCAGACTTCTGTATTGCAATACAGACTCAAGATTTAGGCAACTATTTGGGGAAAATCTTTATGGTACTGATTTTGGATTATAAACCGGATCTTCCCAGACCAGATACAATCCCGTAACTTTGGAAGGCAAATCCTCCTGGGAGACAGGACTGGAGGAACCAGGTGCTCCATCCCATTCTTTTGGTCCCCAGTTAGAACAGTTGCTAACAGAGGCTGATACTTTCTCACAGCAAAATGGAGGGCAGACACTGCCCCCCAGGATGGTATCTTACACATTATTCCCTCTCTGAAAGCCAGGATACCAAGCCATTGCCAATTTCAGCAGATGGATGAGTCAACCATGTGTAATTAATTTCATTCTGTATGTATATGTATTTTTTCCCATCTGAACAATCTGATGACATCTTTCACAACCAGCCCCACAACCCATATCACCACCATCCCAGCAGAAAAAACAGCCAAGGCCTCCTTCCATTCTCCCAGGAAGCTGCTGGAGCGCTGCTGTCCCTTGCTGTCAAGGTGAAGGTGGCCAGGGCTGTGAGCAGGAAGATCCTGTTGTTCTATTGTTCAAGTTTATAACTGTTTGGGACTGTGCAGGGGCTTTTCCCCCCCTCTTCTGTCTTTTTCTGTTTCCTTTTTAATTCTTTTTAATGACTTTCCCAATGCAATCGGCAGAGGACCACGCAGAGACTGTTTCCCCCTGCTGAGAGGGAAACAAGAGTGAGGGAAAAGGGCACCAAGGGAACTGTTCACATCCTCTATTCATCTCTGCCAGCCTCTGTTCCCTGGTGACTAGCATCACACAGCCCAGCTGCATGGAGTTAGCATGGAACAAAGTAGAACATGAACCAGGAAAATCTCACCAGCACCATGGAGTCTGGCTGTGCCAGCCATGTGAAAGATATCCAGGGTGTCTGACCCAGGAATGTGGCCCACATGGTCCTACCACAAGGGCAGCAGGGTGGGCTGAGCAGAGGAGAAACGTGCTGTGGTTTCCATGAGTCCAGTGGAAGTCCCCCAGACAGGGAGAGTGGCTGGAGCCCCCTGCTCAGCTATCAGGGAACACACAAGTACTGTAGCTTGGGAAACCTGCTGCTGGGAAGCCAATGAGCATGAAAGACGCAAGCTTAAAACTCCTACAGTACTCACAAACTCCCTAGTCCAGGCACTACCAAGCAATGCCATCCTTTGTTCCAGCAGCTCCCCCAGCTCCAGCCTGGGAATGAGCTCGGTAGAAGCCAGATGGTACTTCCTCCATCTGCTCCCTGGCACTTGGCTGCATATACATCAGGGAGCAGGGTGACTAGCTGGGCCGGCAGGACTGCAAGGTGGAAGCCCTTTGCAAGGAAGCAAAGTTTGCTCTAGCACCAGCTTTTGGTGAGGACCAGCCCCGTCTCCCACAGGCTCTATCTCAGCCAGTTGCAGGGAGCACCTCACCTTGGCGAACAGCCTCTGGGCTGCACTGCATGTGGGACAGCTCTGGAAAAGCAGCTGCTGCCATAGCAGGCTCTCCGGATTGCCAGGCTGCTGCTAACGAGCCATGCACATTCCAGGGTTGCAGGGAGAGGGGGAAAGCTCTGAGCTGTCAGTGGCCTAGGCTGGAACACAGGAGCTGGTGGCTGGTGAAAGCATCACGTGTTTATTGTACTACCTCTCTGCAGGAGACACCTGTTCCAAAGTATCCCTCCTCTAGGAGGTGCCAGTTTAATCCTTAGTTTTTCCAGCACCAAAGAAGACCTGTGATCTCTGTTGCACAGTAAAACTGCTGTTTGATAGTCAATTACCTTCCAACCAGGAATTTTCAAAGCATTTTGTATCCAATAGCTTGCTGCATTGCTTTCTCTTGGGGGAATACATAGCATGTGCTATATGTTTTCATTGATTGTGGAGGTTTTCCATGGGGAAAAAGGAAAAACTTCAAAGTAAAAATTCCTTTGAAGTTCCCACTGCCCTGTCAGCTTTCAGGCAGATGAAATGGATGGAGAGAAATGTATAACTATAGGCTGGGAAAAGCAATGCAATGACCCAGGTACATCCCTGTTGAGACAGATACATCCAGCCCATCCTTGTCTGAGGTATATTCTGCAGCACCTCCAGCCAAGATCCCAGTAGCTGCGTGGTGATCTGTGCTGGTGCTTCTTTGCTCCATGAGTTAACAAAGGCTTTTACTACATCATCACCCTCCATTCTAGGGCTACTTGTTTCTTCCTGTTTGTTAGCAAGTGGGCACAGAAAATGGCTGTTTACCTGCTTCTTGATATCATTTATTTGTACACTAAGAAACTGAGCATTTACACCCATAGTCCTCTCTGCTTGTACATAAACCAGTTCCTTAACCTTTTCTCACAGGCCCTGGTTTCCACCTCTTTGGTAGCCTTCAGCACCATACCAGACTCCACTGCAGTAGGCCAGAGAGCTGCTGGGACCTCTTGTGCCACAGCAGTGACCCTGGCATCAGTAAAATGCAGACCCAAAACTTTTCTTACTGCAAGAGTGCTACATTATTGACTCCCATTCAGTTTGAGACCTGCCCTCACCCCTAGGCACTGCACTAGTTCCCCCATTCCTTAGTCACACTAAGCCTTTGCATCTACTGAATTTGTTCACTTAAATTTAGTCAATTTCTCCAGAATACAAACTCAAATATTTTGAGTTACAACCTTGTTCTCCAAAGGACTTGCAACTTTCTTCCAGTTTGCTACCTCTCTGGGTAGTTTTCATTTTCTTGTCAAAATCTCTAAAATATTGATAAGAAGTAGTTTCAGGCCAATCCCCTGCAAAAATTCCTCCCTTTTCAAGGAATAACTTGAATTCATAGTTCAGAGCCATGTTGTGTCCAGACAACAGTAACCAGCACAAATGGGAACATCTCCTGTGCTGGGACCTGACACAATCACATCTTGAATGAGTGCGAAGGAGGCATTATAAGGGGAGCAGGCAGCGGAAATCAGCTCTGAAAAATCAGAATATAAATTCAGCCAAGAAAGACTGATAGCTGCAAACTGGTCTTAAGCTCAAGCTGGGGTAAAAATCTAGGGAAATCCCAGGGCTACACTTCCAGATGAAACACTTGTTGACAGCCATTCTCTTTCTGACCTAATGGACTGGAAGAGAGGAACAGAGAATCTGAAACCCTCAGCAGATTGCTTCCAGGTCTTGCTTTTCTCTTGCAATACACAGCATGTGTGGATGCCAAGCAGCAGCAGGGGAGAATCAGAGTGGTTAGATGATGTGCTTTCCTTCTGCTCTGCCATCCTACAGCAACTCATCCTGGTTTTCTTCACCAAGAAGGAAAAGATCTGAGGTTGATAAAAGAAGAAAAAATAGAAATGCGATATAGAAAAAGCTGTATTTCTTGAAATATTCCTGAATAAAATTGTTCCTAACACAAGAATAAGACATTGGCTTTATCAGAAGCTTTCTTCACAATATCTTAATTAATAAACCACATTTTTCATTTTTAGAAGTATTGGAAATTTCAGAGGAGCCCTCCATAAAAGCAATTCAGGAACTGCCAGATGTACAGCAAAGAAGCACCTTGAAAAAAAATTCAAGTGTGGAAGCCTCTCTACAAAGATACTTAAACCACTGAGTTGAAATAGCAGCACCACAACAAAGCATAGAAGGGTATTTACAGCAAGTGACTCTTTTCTGCCCACTGCAATATATTTATCAGTCAGGCTTTTCCTTGATATGTGGTACAATCTGCTGCTCTCCTGCGGGAGTTTCGGTGTTGCAGGTTGACAGACTGTTCTAGGTGCAAAGCCAAAACAATTACATCCAGGTAGACACTGCACAAACTCAAGAGCTGCACAACCCCATGGGCCTGTCCAAAGGGAGCAGAGACAATGGCAGCACAAATGTGCCATGAACAAAGCAGCAGGGAGACCTGGCAGATCCTGGGGCAGTGACAGGCTGACTGTTTGCCAGAGGGTCCAGGAGCCTGACAGCTCTGGTCTGTGCAGTACAGCAGTGACCACTCATACCCTCAGAAGTGCTGAGGCTTTTGAGCCAGGACAAGGCTCTTAGCATCACTGTTGCTCTCAGTGTCCATCAGCAGAAAGTAACACCAACACATAAGTGTTCTTAGCACTGCACCATGGGACAGCCCAGCCAGGACTGCTGCAGACTGCTGCACAGCAACCTGCTAGTTCCAGACACTCCAGACTCATCCTACGCAAAACCATCCCACATCCTTGCCATTGGGAATTTCTCTAGTGAGTAACTCCTGTTTTCAGCATGTCACAAGGCAGAACCAAAGTCAAGCTGAGAAGTCAGTGCATCCTTTGGTGTCTGCATTAACAAGACTCATAGTGGGTACGACAGTGGCTGAGCCACCAATAGCCACTCGTCCAACATTACACAGTTGGAGCCTGAAGGCCCATGGACAAATTTAAATAGAGCCTTGGGCCAATGGGTGGAGGTTGCAGGAGACACTGCTCAGGGTGGTTAAAGCCTATAAATGTTTAAGGGTGGATACCTTTGCTGAGCTTTACCAGGAATTCAGATGAAACTCAACAAGGACCAAGAAATACAAAAGAGATTGTTTCTTTGCCTTCTAGTGTCAAGAGCTGGACCAATAGATATCCACCCTGGAAAGTACAGGGAGCTTTCAGAAGCTGTGAAGTTAACCACAAAAAAAAGTGGCAGTCCCCATGTTGCCTATGTTTTGGGCACAGTCCCATACTTTTACCTGTTCTTTGGTTAACACAGCCTAGCAAATAAGCTGATAACACTGATTTTATGGGATGCTGTTGGAGTTACAGTTCCCCAAGACTGCTTCAGGGAGAAATGAATAGTAACCCCATGTACCAAATTAGACCCATATGGCGTAGGAGGGATGAAAATCTTGGCAATGCCACCTGCTTCTCCATTCTGGTGGGAGGGCTGAGGCACGAGGAAAGCTGAGACAAACTGCAGCAGTAAATTTGTGCTCCTGCCACTCTTCATTCCACCCAGGACATCCCCTTTCCATGTTCCCTGAGAGATGGGTTGTCCACTGAAGTACCTTCATGATGAAGGGATGACAGATAGCATGAACACAAGCTCAGTCTCTCTTGTCACTTGGTAAGACCAATGCATTTCTCAGAGCTATGTCCAGCTCTCGAGCAATATTCACAGTCCCGCGTGGACCAGTATGATTCCAGTGCTTTCCGCCAGCAGCCTAATGAAGCCCATAGTGATCCTGGGCACATATCCCAGATCCAGCTGAAGGCCACACCTTCAGCCCAGCATCACTTGATGGAGCAGGGCAGCCATGGCCATGGGTCAGAGCACTGCACTGAGGTCAGCTGAGGTTAGGCAGGAGCTGAGACAGACCAGGGCCCCCTCCCCTGCCACAGTCTGCTCATGTCTCTGCTCTCCTCCAGGCAGGGCAGCACCCAGAGGTCAAGGTGCTTTCTCTAAAGCCCTTTTCCCCTGACCTCCATCCTCCTCCACAACCCACACAGCACTGGACACACCACCCTGCACGAGTCAGCTGCAGCGGCAGGATGGGCACCTGTCCTGCCCCGCTCCTCCCTGGCCCTCCTGCTTCTGCAGCCAGGAAAGCCCGCTCCAGCCTGCCCGGGCTGGGCGAGCGGCCGAGGCAGGTCATGGATCACCCGGGGCGGGGGCTGAGGCGTGTCCCCCCAAGATGACTTCAGATGCATTCCAGCGAGCCTGGCAACCTCCCGCACACACAAATAAAAGGAAATGAGAAACTTGGCAACAAAGAAACTGGCAGGGAAGCCACAGAGGCACACAGGAACGGGAAAAGAGATTAAACACAGGCTCAAGAGCCCCAGCGTGCTGAGCCTTCCTCTCTAAAGCCTCCCTTTAACTTCGATGCGGGGGCACAGGAGTCTTCTTTTCACTTGAAAGGGCAAGAGGAGGGGCTGGATAAAAGCGATCCAGCATTATCCGGAATTGAGAGCACAGGAACGCGCTACAAAGCTTAAGAAAAGAAAAGTGCAGGCACACAGCTTCCCTATATACTTTCCCTGGTGGAAATCGGGAGCTGAGATCTGAAATTGGCCAGAGCAGAGATCAAAGTGGAGGGAGACATTACAGGAGGAAGTTTAATAATGCAAAGTAGTTTGATGAATCCTCTTCCCAAGTTCCTGCTTTTTTGTTTTTTTTTTCAGCAATACAATAATATGCATTTGAAGCCCTCCAATTTATAATGGCAGACCCTGATTTACATTGATACTACATGCCAAGAGTCCATCCCAATATATTAGAGCACATAATTGTGTTTCTTTATGTGAGGATAACTCATAAACATGCTGTGGTGCTTAGACTTTTGTCTGGCAGTGGAAACATTTAAATCACTGCCCTGCAATACTGAGACAGAATTCACCTGCAGTGTGTACCCCAGAGTCTAAAGTGCACTTCGACATCTCGCTAAGATCAAGTGAAAGGCCCATGTTTTGTACATCATGAGCGGTGTGGTTTCCTGTACAGAGTATGTATGTTGTGGAGCTGACTGATCACAGATGTAGCATCTACCTTGCTCTTCATGTATCATTAAACTTCAGGCACTTAGCTGGATCTGGAGTGGGGAAGAAGACAATCTTTTCTATCAAATGGATAGATCCTTTCAGAAGGTAAAGGGGAAACACTCACAAAAGCCCCACACAACCCCTTCTCTCTGGATGAGAAAGGACACACAGTCTATGCAGTCACAGCAGTACAGGACAACAGGCAAAGTATTTGCATTAGGCATGAGAAGAGCCCAAATTACTTGTTCCTCCAGAGCTAAAGTCTGACTCCTTGCATGAGCTGGTTTCCTCTTCTGAAACACACTGGGATGTCAAAGCATTGTTAGTAGAGAACCAGCTCACTCCTTCCAGATACACACACATCACACACTTGGAAGATGATGTTTCTTCTTATTCCTTAAAGAATCATAGCAGGTAGAAACAAAATGTCAAGGAGATCTAAGGGACTCAGAGGCCCTCTCCCAGCTCTGAATGATCTGGCTGTATAAACTACTCTGGCCTGTGTCACAGGACTCCAGGAGCTACGTTGGAGGATCTTCTCCCAAGGCAGATACCATCCCATGAGCACCATCTCCCACTGATACACAGTGATCTCAGTTCAACAGCAGTCTAGCACCACAGATGCCTGACTGAACATCCACATACTATGAACCACCTTAGTAGGTGGGCTGGGACAGCAGTGAGAAAATGGATTAGGACTGAGACAGTAAGCTCCACCGGGACTTGAATACTGGATATCTTCTCCATTGTCTGGCTCTATGGATCAGAACCAAGGAAGCGGGCTCACAGTGCACTGGGAGAAAAAGAGACCCATCCTGGTATACTCACCTGGTGATAAAATGAACTGTGGTGACTCCAAAGTTTAAAGTGCCTGGCCATTCTGCGCAGAGGAATAAAAGGCTGCTCAGATACTCATGTACCCTCTTCCAAAGGTGGATAATGGATGTCTGTCACACTCCACACCACAACTGGTTCAGACAGCATGCCAGGCGCCACTCTTTCCAAGGTGCTTGAGGTTTATGTCCAAGCTTCTTCTGCTGAAAAGAAGGGAAAATGAAGCACAGAGAAGCAAATTTTTCTATGGGACCTGCAGCATCCAACATCAGATGAGAAACTTTCCTTTACAAGTTCATTCACAAGAAGACAAGAAGTCCTGCTGGTTCTTTTAAATACCTAAACTCTGAAGAGACAGGGGATTTCCAAGTCAAATGGATGAATTCCTGACTGTATAAACAGAGTGGTTCCCAAGACAGTCTTATGCTGAATCAATGGACAAAGAACATTTTCCAAAATAGCCATATGTTGGGAAGTTCAAGCAGTGGGACAGTCTTTTCAAGACACTATGAAGTAATCAGAGTAAAGCTGGGACTCTTCTTTCTATTTCAGCTACTGTACTTTGGTACCTGTTCTGGACCTGAATTTCCCCATCTACAGAACAGAAAATAGCTTCCTGGGTTTTAAGCTTGGTCCTTAAGTCTGTTTTGCCCAGATCCCCATGGGAACTTTCATCCACAGAAAGTGGGTGCCAGTGACTCTCCATATTCACACCATATTCCACCAGGCCCCATGTGCAGGGCTGAGTCTACCTTCATGTGGTCCCACCCTCCACACCTATGCTTACCTGTGTTCAGGAAACCTCAGTGAAGGGGTGGGAGCATAGGACAGATAAGAGGAGGAGCTGGGCCTTTCCTCTGGCTTAGACTTTCTACAAGATGTAGGGTCAGAGTCCCAAAATGCTAATTTTCCTTTCTGTGAAAGAGATGAGCTATATTCTTAGCCTCCTTTTGCCAAGGGGGTAATGCTTCCTCTCCCACCACTTTAGTCCCCATGGCATGCACCAGCAGCCAGATGGGTTGAGAACTGTGACCACCCTGTTCATGGCTTCTGGCTCTCTACACATCTTAATCTGCAAAAATACTGACTTAAAGCTAAACTGCCTGGCCTGGAAAAATGAGGCTACTGGAGCTGCCCTGGCAAGGCTGCATGGCAGTACTGTGGCATCACATCTCTGTCCTCATAGGATGTGGGCTGCAAGCTGACTCCGCTTAGAGAGAACATTAACTACACCTCTTTATTATTGAGAAGAAATTTATTGGAGACATCCCTCCCTCTCTCCAGCTTCTCCTTTACCTTCGCAGAAAAGTAAACATTTAATTTTTTTTGTTGTTAATAGATTTAATGTTCATTTGTCGGTAGCCTAGGGGCAGGAACGCATGACATTTCAAATAATTGTTGTTTCGGGGGTATCCTCTGGAGGAAAATGCTGCAAAAGTGTGGAGAAGATTTAAGTAAATTACTGTGTCAGCTTCTATTTATTCCTTACATGATTGCCAGAGGCAGGGCTGCGAGATAACCATTAGACGTCCAGCCATAAAACAGGGAAGCAGAATTTCAAAAAGCCAGAGTGCCATTACTGAAAGTTAGTGTGTAACATGTTAAATTATCCCCAAAGTAGGGGGATATGGGAGGGGGGAGCCACGTGTCTAAGAGTGAGAGAAAAGAAAAGAGAAGAAGAAAGACTGTGTAAGTGAAGGGAAGGAGTTTCTCCATGAGGAAGGAGTGAAAGATTAGACAGACAGACAGACAGACAGACAGACAGACAGACAGACAGATAGATAGATAGATAGAGGAGGGAATGATGACTCAGACAATTCTTAAGTCCACCTCTGAGGGCCTGCCATGGTGCTTAAGGACCTTTGGAGCAGGTGAAACCACTCATTTTCCAATAGCCAGAACAGGCTGCAGTCAAGGGAGGTGATTGTCCCCCTCTGCTCTGCAGTGGTGCAACCTCATCTTGAAAATTGTGGGCACATTTGGTCACCACAATATATGAAAGATATTAAGCTATTAGAAAGCACCCAAAGGAAAGCAACAAAGATGGTGAAGGGCCTTGAGGTGAAGCCATATGGGCACCAGCTGAGGTCACTTGATCTGTTCAGCCTGGAAAAGAGGAGACTGAGGGGAGACCTCA
The DNA here is from genome assembly GCA_013397935.1 of Dasyornis broadbenti. Taxonomy (NCBI): domain Eukaryota; kingdom Metazoa; phylum Chordata; class Aves; order Passeriformes; family Dasyornithidae; genus Dasyornis; species Dasyornis broadbenti. Next base: position 176,726 of record VZRN01004182.1, read on the forward strand.
TTGCAGTTACAGCTTCCTTGTGGGGGGAAGAGGAGGAGCAGACACTGGTGACCAGTGACAGGACCCAAGGGAATGGCCTGAACTTGTGTCAGGGGAGATTTAGGCAGGATATTTGAAAAAGCTTCTTCAATCAGAGGGTGGTCAGGCAGTGGAACAGGCTCCCCAGGGAAGTGGTCACAGCACCAGCCTGACAGAGTTAAAAAGGTGTTTGGACAATGCTCTCAGGCACATGGTGTGACTCTTGGGAATGTCCCATGTAGAACCAGGAGCTGGACTTGATGATCCTTGTGGGTACCTTCCAATTCAGCTTCTGTGACAAGCCCCTCTACCCAGAACAATCAGCTTCAAGCCTTCCCTTATCAGCTCCTTTCCACATCCCACCTCTCAACTGTGGGACAGTATATCACCCAAAGGACTGATAAGGGGCAGAGGCATCCCCAGCTCTGCTCAAGACCATGAACTCTGCTGCAAGATGATGCTCAGGCTGAAAGTTAAGCAAGTCTTGAAAACAAAAGGTAGGACGTCTGTCTGGGAGGAATGGGAAATGCTCAGGTTCTGACATTGAAGCTAACTGAAAAGGACTTGCCCCCCACACCTAACATTGCTTGTTGTGTCTGTTTGTGCTGTTCTGGACAGATCCTGCTTGTCCTGCACAAGCTTCCTCATCAACCTTCCTCCACTCCTATTTATTACTCACACTCTACAGCTCAGCTGTGCCCTTTCACTTACTGCCCAGAAGCTGACTGTTCTCCTTTTCTTTCACTGTAATTTATTTACATCACGAAAAACAATTAAGTTCCAAAAAATCTTATTTATCCCAGAGATCTGGTTTTATCTTCCCCAGCATCACTCTTCATTTGTTCCTGCCACTGCTTCATATTTTGTCACTTTTTTGTCCAAGGAAAGCTCGGCTGTGTGGGAATCAAGGGTCTAACAAACTTGGTACTCAGGCCCTGTAGCCCCAGCCTCTCTAAGCCCATATATCTGCTCCCACCCTCTCACGTAAGTGGATGGGGGTCCAACCACACACTCAACAATAAATAACCAGGGAGATTCTTTTTTTCTTTTTTCTTTTCTTTTTTTTTTTTCAATGCCTCACAAGGAAGACTTGCTGGTTAAATCATTGCTAACTCTCAACCTCCTCAATATTTCTTTGCTAATAGACTTCAGGTTTAATTGAAGGATCTTCTCTGGACTCTGTCTAAGGCACCATTTTCTCTTTAACCCCACCGCTCACAGCCTCACAAAAGCCAATCCATTAAGGGTCTTCATTAGTTTGAGCACCAGCCAACCACCCAAGCGGCAAAGGTCAAACACAGTCACCTGTCACAACATGGCAGTAAAACTACTAATTGTATGGGAACAAATGAGATAAAAAGATGGTACTATTATGCTATTTGATTTATTTTGTTTCCAAAGAGTCATTTAAGACTAATTTACTTTGCAATCTATAGAGTGGGCCTGTGTGGATACAGATTCTTCTGTGAGCCGGTGTGGGTATGTGCATGTGCACACGTGTATGTCTCTCTCATGGACGTACACACATGTGTGCACATACAGGGGTCTGAAACGCAAGTCTAGGGAACCATAAAGTCATGGCACCATAAAGACTTACATTTAACCCTTCATGCAGGCAGAACCCCACATCACACCAAAACAGCTCTGCACACTGCAGTAGTGGCTCAGAGTCAGTCACATGAGCCCTACTGCTGGCAGCTCAGTTGCCCAAGCACCATTCCTCAACATTCCAGGTGTGATGGCAGTGGCCAAGGCAGCCAGTGCAGGATCCCATTTTGGAAGGGCACTTGCTTTGGAAACCGTTCTTTACCTTTTTGTGCTCAGGAGGAGAAAATGTCCAACATGCCCTCTGGTGGACACGTGCCACGTAGCAGCTCTAGGATCAAACTGGGAAGCTCGAAGAGGCCATATTTGTAGACAGAAAGAAGACGTCTCTAAGAGGTGTTTAAAAGCTTGTGTTCTCTTCAGTTGTCCTGGGAATCACGTTCCCAGTATGTCTGTGATTGCCAACTAAAAAAATCTGGGCTTTCTGAGACACAAAAAACTCAGCCCAGCCTCACTTCTTCATTGTAGGTGCCAAAACAACATGGCCATCTTCGCCACCAGTTCCTATTACTAGATGGGGGTATCATTTTTCCTGGAAGAAGACATAAACAGTACTTCTCCTGGAATAAAGGCCTTCTTATTCAAATACAAGACCCAACCTCAGGCTGTGCAGCCACTCTCCAGCACAGCGGACCAAACATCACCCAGGATCAGGACAAAAGTTTCCATGGCTTTTAAAAGACACTTAATGCTGATCATAGCTTTGATACTGAATATAAAATCACCAAGAATTCTCTGACTAGAGGTGAAACATTCAGGTACTTTTCAAAGAACAGATCTTTACATGCTCATGCATAAGCGACACTGCCTTGGCTTCTTTGTGGTTCAGATCAACTGTTTCAGGACAATGCAGGGAAGAAAGCAAGCTCTTGCAACATCCAAATGTGGGGAGACATGACTTCCGCACAGGAATGAGATAGCTTCCTCCTGTGCAACCAGCTGTGCAATATGGTACATGTCCAGACTTGATGAGTACAGTTGGCAGACTGGGAATATTTCCATGAAGGCAGAATTGTAATGTCAGCTTTTCTTTGAAGTTTTTTGACCATTTCTGTTCATCAGGGAGTCATGTAGATCACCACAATTAATACATGCCATCCCTCTCCTGTTCTGGGGTTCTCAGAATCCAGAGCTGATCTTGTCCTATGTTTTCTATTCCTGCTGAAAACAGGAAGGACCTTGATCATAGCTTTTTGTGCCTATGGTGAGTATTTACATTAGCCAATACTACCACTAGGGACCTGAATTGCATGTCAGCTGTGCCTCTGCTCCCTCTTCTCCTCATCTTTTCTTAGTTTGTCCCCAAGCCCTTTATCTTTGCTCTGGTCTCACTTCACAACTCTCCTAGTGCTGAGATAGCCATACCAGACTGCTTGTCTTCAGCAGCCATCAACATGTTACAGAGGATCCCACCAGCCCAAACTCAGTAGCCCCTAGCTAACAAAGGGCTCATGAGAAAGATAAATTCCCTGAGCCTGTGTTTAGAAGCACACATTTCCTATCATGGATGAAAAACAGGCTCCACCAAGCTTGTGACGCATTATCACAGCTACATGCAGGACCCCACAGTGGAGCTGATTTCTGGGTAGAAGGGAAAATTAGAAATTTTTTTGCTGGCGGTGGGACATTTGCACCTTTCAAATTAATCCAACCGGCTCTAAATTTGCTCCAGAACTGGAAGAAGGAGAAGGGAGGAGGATGACGAGAGCATTAAAACACTTCTCCCCTTTTTGTTATTGAAAGATTACATTTCAATTCACCTTTTCTTCTTTATTATTTGAAAAATAATAAACCATAGAGTTTTTTTAGACTTTTCCCTCCCATGCCCCAGATATTCCCATAACATGAGAGGGTAAGCAGCATTTAACAGCTCCAGTGGAGTCCAAATTAGTTTTTCTGGCAACCAAATGCAGTGTCTCTTCCACTATGCACACACACACACACATCACTGCCTAAAGCATTAACAGATCCTGCCCAAAGCACAAAGCTAAGGAACCAAAAGGATGCAATGCCTTGTAGTGTTAAAGCCCCTAAATACACATTACATTATGTTATCAGCTTCAATTTCGACTGTATTTCCAAGGAAATGGCTCCTTAATCTAGGGCTTAGGATGGTGTTTCTTTAATAAGTGGCTCTGCCCTTATTTTATTTTCTCTTTGTTCACTTAGGTGCTGTGTACTGCACAAACCTTTCTGAAGACTAAACTGTACCTTTCTTTCTCCTGTGACTTTCTTTACTGGTGTTCATGACAAAAGTGGTCAACTGCCTTTCTGAATTGAACCCACTTTATCTTCCAGAAAGGGGGTTTGTTCTCTCCATTCTAGAGACAAGAAACTGAGGTACACAGGAATTAAGGTTCAAAGACATCTGATGCATTTTGGAAACCCTTTATATTTTCAGTGTGTTTCGCTCACTCTGCAAGCTCCACAGTTTCCATTATTTTCAGCAAGGACATCTGTGACTCAGTGCCACACCTCAAGACAAAGCAGGGGAAAGCATGACCCTAACAATTAGTGGATTATTACTGGGGCAAAGTGAATCACCCAACAGCTCTTTGGAACTCCCCTTTCAATAACCATGCAATGAGCATTTCTTCACCAGACCCTGACTCAATGCAGGTTCAGTAAGTAAAGAGGCAAAGGCCATACAGAATAATGTCTTTCACTCTGCTCCACTCCTGAGCACATCCAGGTTTAGAAGGGTAGAAGCTGGGAGTGTTATTTAAATGTTTGTAACAAAAGACTTGTCTATAAGGAATATAGACAGAGATGCCTGACAGAAGTTATCAGATCTTCACCATGCTAATGCTTACCACAATGAAAAAAAAAAATTGCTGTTTTGATGCTACTGTAACTATTTTATGCATGTGTGTGTGTGGAAGGGGGGAAAAAAGACATTCTTAGCTTGCTTTTCCAACACATATGAAAACTACATACTGGCCCTCCTCAAATCAAACCAGATGAGAAAAGACCAGGCACCACACTGTCAAGAATAATTGGCTATGCAAATACAATTTAGGAAGCAGCAGATTTGCAGAAAAGTATCTTGGAGTGATGATGAATCACATCCATGAGTCAACTATGTCAAGCTTTTCAGGGAAAAAAAGTAGTCGCCACACCAGGAATATGAACAGCAATGTCCTTTGAACAGCAATGTCCTTTGCCAGATATGTGATTTACTCATCCCACTATAATCTATCCCAGAAAGGCCTCCTTAGGGGGGCTGCTTCCATGTGGGGCAATCTAAGCAACATGTAGATTTACTCAGGACTCCAAGTCCTCAGAGTGGAGAACATATGATCAGATGTCTGTGAAGATGAGATGTATGACCAAAAGAACAGGAATTGTTTAGTGGGAAGAAAAAGATTAAGGAGAGACATGGCAGCAGTTTGCTAACAGGTGTAAGAGGGAAGGAATAAATTTTTTCCATGTCACTGACAGATGCAAACAGAAGTTATGGACTTAAACTGCAACAAAAAGAGATTTACTCTGGACATTGGCAAGAATGTTAGAGGACTATGTACTGCAACAGATTTGCCTGGAGAGAGGGTGGTGACTTCACTGGAGGTTTCTAAGGATGGAGAAGACAAACGTCTGTCAGAATTGCTTATGTAACTGTGATCTGTCCTTGGGAGCAAAGGTATAGGCTAAAGACCTCCTAAATAAAGCTCAGCCCTCATCAAATTCCAGCACTGTGAACCAGAGCATGGCATACTAGCTCTGCTCAGAGAAACACATAATATGAAAGTGTTAAAAAGTTGTATTTTCCCAAAAGATATAAATTAGTTAAGAAATGTAAAACTTCAACTAAGAAAACACCTAGTCTGCAAGATCTGAGACCTTAGCGTTAATGGTTGACAAAATCATAAGGAACAGAAAATAGGGGTTGATAATGAAAAGATTGGGCAAATCCTACCAACAGCTGGTACTTGCAGGATCCATTGTATCTCAAAAGACTTGTACTGAGTGAACAAGCAGTGACTCGGACAGCTGATGAGAAAGTCCTGGAATTACTTTTCACAAAAAAGCTGGGATGGGTGAGAACTCCAGTTCAGGGCCAGTTCATCCCAACGATCCCCTGAACTCTAACCTGATTTTGCCTGTATAACAGTGGCCTGTTTATAGCCAGCGGGTCTCTTCAGACCACGGGCTCTTTTATGTTGTGATGCTACGGACCACCGGAACGCTGGCAGGGCACCTCTGCCCTCATTCCCTGTGGCCCCGTGCTGAAGCTGCAGGACGGGACGCTCCTTCAGCACCGCGGAGAGCAGCCCCGCCAGCAGGCCCGGGAGCCGAGCGCGCTGCATCCTCTGGGGAAAGGGGCCAGGCTCCTCCTCGGGGACACCTCGAACCCGACCCGTCTACCACGCAGTTTGTTACGGAGTGACAAAAAAAAAACTTGATTTATTCAGACTCAATTCAAGTGGGCTGAAATCTGTTTCAAGGAAACACCTAAATCTGAATGATGACCAATTCCAAAACAGAATTCTAAATTATAGTTTAACCTTGCAACAATTTTGGATCTAAAATTATTATATTGAATAAAGGTGTTCCTACCATTCATTATCTTAGAGGAACAAAAATATAAGGAAAAAAACCAGCGACAACAACAACCAAAAAAACCCCACAAAGCTCCATACTGCTGAAAGGAAATGTCCTAGTATGATTTTGTTCCCATTGTAAATGGCACCAGGTCATTAACCAAGCTAGTTATGTAACTCACCAATTTTCTAGCCATCCTGCCAACCAGAAAACCAGCCTGTTACTTGGTCAATCAGATAATTGCATTTTACATTTTCAAATAACCCTTAACAATCGGGAACTAATTAATGTCCATAACACCCCAATGAGCTATGAATGTTTACTTCCAGCTTACTGATAGGGAAACTGAGGCAAATATCTTTGTCCCAGGCTGCAAAACCCATCCAGGGCAAAGGAATAGGTAGAAAAACTTCTGTTTTCCAGCCTTGTATCTGCTCCATTCCTTTGGAAACACATGAAGGATGCTTTTATCCATATGATGAAGCTACCAGCAACCACTGAATCATCAACTAAACCATCAGTCAGCCTCATAATTAGCCAACTAATTAGCAACCACAAAAAGCAGATTCATTTACTTGGGGTGCCATCCAATACTGTATTAGCAGGAAAGTTGGATGGCAGAATCTAAACAAGCAATGGAATAGCAGAACTTTACCAGGCCCTGTGCAGCTTGCTAACAGGGAATAGCGGTCAGCTTTAGGCTCTAGCACTGCAGCAGAGTTCCTTGGTGGCTGATGCACACAGGTCAACATTCCCAGGTCTTGCTGAAGGAGAAGGGGATCCTCTGGCTAGGGAAAGGGAAGACTGAAAAGCCACTTTTGAACCTGAGTCCCAACATGCTATCCAGGGGGCCAGAGGGAACACACACCCTTTGCTGCATACAGGGAGTAGGCGAAGTTTCCGCTGTACCTTCACAAACTACATCTGAGTGGTAAACTTTCAGTGTAGTGCAGTGTTGAGAGCCTGGTAAAAAAGGGATGTGTCTTTATAACACAGGGCTCGGTGAATTAACCATCTTCCTGTTCAAATCCTTCCTACTAAATCCATTTTCCCACATGGAAACTACCAGATCCCTACTGAACCAAGAGGGATAAAAGAATATTGAGAGCAGGGAGAGAATCTCTCAAGAGAAAACGTGGCAAAGACGAAAAGTTGAGCACTTGCATTTAGGGTGGCTGGGGAATACCAAGTGCCCAGGATTAGTCATTCAAGCAGTCTGGAGTCATAAAGCAGCTGCAATGAAAAGTCAAAAGGTCTATAAATAGAAAATAGAAATAGAAAGGTTTTCTTGCAGGTAAAGTCTTCAGTGTGAAGCACCTAGAGAGATTTTTTTTGAGGACACAAGACTGTTATTTTAGTTGTTATTATAATTACTAACCTCTAAACTTACAGGAAACAAAATTTGTGTCTTCAGGACCACTCTATACATTAGCCAAGAGACCTCAAATGTCCAGCTAAAAATCTTTGGCTTTGTTTAGCATGGAATGGAAAGAAAATCACAGTTAAATTTATATTTTAAGCCACTTTAGATCCTTAACTCACATCATCAAGGAGTGAAAGACTAATTGGTAGTGCTAGGAAAGAAGTTGTTAACCCTGAAAAAAAGTGGGTGAAAACCAGGATCTTGTCATCATCTTCATGTAAACTTTTCCTCAACATTGAGGGATTTCAGTATAAATTTCTTCCAATCGAGAAAAAAACTTAAATCACATGGACTCCTGAAAGACCAAGGCCACACCAGCAACAAGTCCACAGGACAGAGCAAGGTATACGATGTTGTACATCTTCTGCTTCCTCCTCCTGAAAATCAGAGTTAATTTTACCAAGTGCTTATTGCTAAAAGATTTTTACTGTGCTAATCAGCTGAATCAAATAATTATTTCCCTCCTTTCAAAACAAAGTATTTTATTAAAACATTTTGATCAGGCTTGAAGATGTAAGTCCAGGCTCATAAAAGATGATGTAACAATGCCTAAACCATTTGCAATGTGTTAGCTGAGCTCTGCAAGCCACTTTAAGTTCCTGTGAACTGCAGAGTGCAGAGACACCATAAAGGTGGGGTAAGCTGGTACATTTTGCCTCCTAGCTGAGGCAGGCTGCAAGTGGAGCTTCGAGCAGCTATGTGGGTTTAGCTAATGGGAGATAACTTCTTATATTGTGATGCACTTGCAATAGTGACTCCAAGTATTTGCTTTAGGCTTACCCTCATTCTAATACCATTAAAATGGTGTGGCTCAGCAGTTCCCAAAGGGATTATCATGAGCCTCCATTTGAGGAGCTCGTCATTTGACCAGCCTCTGAGAATGGGTGTTAGGCTCACCAAGTGCCCAGTGGACTCATCCCCACTCTCCAACTCCTTCAGCCTGTTTTGCAAGAGAGAGTGAAAGAAATATTGACATAGATTCTCTCCCCTTTTCAGCATGCAGAACTGCCAGTACTCTCTTGAGAAGCCCTGCAACCTCCCTGCACCTCCAAGGTCCACAGAGCTGTTTGTCCATAGTGCATGAGGAGCAGGCTAGTAGGGAGGCCAAGAACCATGAAGTGGGCTCCTGCAGCAGGAAAACCTGTGTGAGGATATGTAAAAAATAACCCTGACTTGCTAATCCTAGCTGTGAGCAAACAATTAGCAGGAAGCAGAGGCAAACAGGAAAGCTGATTTAATTATGTGACACTGATACAGCCAGTGAACTGGAGGGAAGGGAAGGGGGGAGGCAAGGGGGGGCACCGGGGATGTGGGGTCAAAACAGTTTGTAAAAATCTGTTTCACAAAAGCTGTTGTTCCCCTCGGGGCAGAGAGAGATTACCGTGGCTCAGTGTCTATCAAACACGGGAAGAGAATAGGGCCAGGGGCAATGAGACAGCTTCCGAGTATGAAGGGCCCTTCTTCTTCTCCGCAGCAACCAGCAGCCTGCCAAAGAATTCCTGTAAGCTCTCGGCGGCTTTGTGTGCCTGCCTGGGCTGTGGGCAGCTCTGCAGCAGGCCTGCCTATTGTCGGCAGGGCTCAAAGGGAGCAGGGGAGAGAAAAGGGGAGCTGGGGGGAGGAAGAGGGTTTAAGGGGGCTTGTTGTTATCAAAGCCACAGAGGTTATTGTGCTGGAGCAGAACCACGCTGCTTCTGAGCCCCTTCAGTGGGGCTGTTAATGGAGGCGCTGCAGGGAGACAGAGGGTGGGATTTGCTCCGTGTAAACTCGCCGGGGTCTTCCTCTGCATGCACTCTCCTGGCTCACACCTCTGGCTCAGAGCAGGTGTGTGAGGACAGAGGTGAACAGCCCTGCACCCTCCTTATCCATACCCACCAGCATCTACAGACACCTGCCAAGGGAGCTGGGCTCACATACACTGCCACTGACACACCTGTGACAGACACACACAGAGCACAGAGCAAACACCCCTGCTCAGCACAGATGCACCTACTGGCCTCTCATGGCTTCAGAGAGAAATAAACACATGTCCGCATCCGCAAAAGCAACAGTTCTTCGCTGAAGGCATCTACAGCTGGACATACAGATACACCTGATGTCTCAGATGTGTACCCTCAACATCTGGGTCCTTAACCCAAACACACAGTCAGATAAAGCCATGCCCAACAATATGTAAGCACGATTTTCCTGGCAGGCACAAACAAGAAAGTCTTAGGGCCCTGCCTCAGAGATCATGAGCACATGGCAGAGTTAGCAGAAGGGATGGTAAACCAAGTTGTTTTAAAAGCTTCATCTGCATCTCAGGAAGAGAAGCTGAAGGCCCTTGGGGAGCAAAAGCCTCAGGAAGGAGCATGTGAGCAGGGGTCTGTTGTCAGCAGCTTTGCAAACACTGATACCATGTGTAACAGAATCTCCCAAAACACTGTACTCCAAACAACCTCCAAATACTATGATCGACCAGAGGAGGGGCCTGACCTGAAAGTGGGACATGCTTCAAGCTACCACAGAGTCAGGGTGAGCAGGGTGGAAGAGCTGGATCCCTGCTCAAACCCTAGTCTGACTTGGATCAGGACAACTGAGCCAGGCAGTTCCCAAAGCCTGGCACACTAGTCCCACAGAATCCATGACAGATCCAACCCCCTGCTGAGGGAACCAAGCCATCCAACACGGAATCACAAAAGAAGCTTTGAATGGGAACCAGAGTCTCTGTCTCCTTATCCCCTTAAACTTTCAGAGAAGTAGCAACTGAAGTCCCTCCAAGGCACAGAGGGAGGTTTCACATGTGTATCAGACCCACAGCCTTGATGAAAATGGGAAATCACAGAGTTCTGGTCCATTTCTTAATCTAAGTTTGGCTGTAAAAGGTAATCACTCTCAAAAAAATTCAACAAAATATTCTTTCTGAACCAGGAAAGCTTCTTCATGCTCATGTCAACCAGGTTGGTAGAAACTTTACTCCACAGCAGCCAAATCCACATCTGATCACAGCTCAGGTCAAAACAGCCTTCACCTGATGAGCATGGATGGTGGAGAGTTGCTGCATCACACATCAGCCAGACTCTCTCCTGTTCCTGGGGTGCCCTCACTCATCAGTCCTAGAGAGATGATTTCTCCCAGTGCTGATTCACCACATCAGTGCTAATCATACCTGCCCAGGCTCACAGAAACACTCATAGGTAAAAGACCCATGCACACAAACACACACAATTGCATGTGTGGGGTGAGAGTAATTCAGTTTCACTCAGCACCTTCTTCTTCCTTTCTCCTCCCACTTCCACCTTGTCACCCAGCAGACGTTGCTGAGCCAGCCCAGAGAGGCAGGCAGGAACCTGGGAAGAGGGATGAAGAAGTACACCAAGAAGGAGAGCAGCAGCCTCCAACAACTATGGCAGGAAAAGTAGGGGGGCTGAGACTGTGGGGGAGGGGACAGAGGCAAGGCAGGGAGGGCTTCTCATTGTGAGGGAAATTTTATTTTTAACAGATGCTAAGGCAGATGGCACAGAATTAACAGAAAATGGGAGAGGAAAAAAGAGGAAGAACATTACTGGCTCCAGAGAGAGTGGACATTAAAAAAATAAAGAATAAGGGAATGAAAACAAGTTTAAGTACTCTCTCCAGAGGAGGGGGGGAGGGAAAGCGCGAGGCAGAGCAGGGACGAAGCAGCGTGATAATAACCAAAGGCGTGAAATTGCAAAAGTAAAATTTGTGGCACTCGGGAGGGGCTGATAAGGCCCCAGCTTCATTGCAAAACTCACTCAGAAATTACTGATGTGATGTTTTAGCCTTTATCATTAATAATAATCGAGAGTGGGGAGTGGGGTGGGGGTGACTGAAACAAAGAGGGAAAGAGATTGCGTGAGTATCTGAAACCTGGGGAAGGAGGAAGACGCAACAAAGAGGAGAGCTGGGGGAGAGGAGAGATGAGGGGGAGAACAAGGAGTCCAAAGGAGGGGAAAAAAGGATGAGAAAGGAAAGGAAAGTTGAAAAGGAAGAAATACTGGCCAAGAAAAAAAAGGAGGAGGAAAGAGCCAGAGGAGGTTAAAGGACAAGAGGAGAACAAAGGGGGAAGGCAGACAAACAAGAGTTGGGGAAGAAAACACCAAAAAGTGAGAGGGGGAAAAAAAGCAGTCAGGGGGTGAGAAGAGGGTGAATGAATGGAGAAGTGACAGCAGAGATGAAATAGTGGGAGAAGACAGACTGTAGGACAGGGATTAAGAGAGGGGGAGACAAAGAGATATGGCCCTGCCGCTCTCCTCCCAAATTAATCGAGGATACATCAACCCAAGCCACTAAAACAGAGCTATTATGAATGGGTTAGTCACAGGTGGAGTTAAAGGCCTACAGAGGGATATTAGCCAAAATTGAGTGGCTTTTAATTTCTTTCTAACGAGAGATTGTGGCTGGGGAGCCAGACACTGCCTCGGCTTAGCTAGGCCTGAAGGCAGCTAAACACGGGAGCCGGCAGCTTCCCACAGCCACGCTAAACCACAGGCGAGCTGACCTGTGCCGTGCACGCAGCGAGCTGGAAAAGGCACACATGAGCTGACCTGCCCACTCCGCACAAGCAAACAGCAGAGCCACACACCACAGCATGGGACACGCACAACAAACCTGGCAGGCACCCACCGGACCGCTCTGCCTCCTCTCGGCTCTGCTGACAGACAGACGGACAAAGTTCCAGTGCTTCACAACCCATCAGTGAGCTGAGGTGATTCACCCTGCCCATCAGGGCTTGGCTTCTTACTGGAAGATCCCCCGGCACTGCAGCTTCCTCATTGCCCTCCTGGAGAGACCAGGGAGCTTCGACACAAGACCAGGACATCTGGGTTCTATTTCTGGCTCTGCTGCTGGCAATTTACCACATTTCTCCATTTTCCCATCTGCTATCTGGGAATAATGCAGTATTGTTAAAACTAAGCTTTTAAAAATGATGAATCAGACCATCCCCTCATTCCAAAAATCATGAGATTGGTTTAAAAAAAATCATGACAACTTCTAGAAGGATAGGGCCATGTACAGAAGGACTTGCACACCTTCAGAGAACTCACTCTATTGCACTCTAATTTCCTAAAAGATTTAGAGAGCGTTTAATTTTTTTCCTCTGAACTTAGAGCTCAGAGTTCAGCAGGACACAAGATGTTGGGAGATAAAAACATCTTCAAAACTGATGATACTATGTATTATAATTTTTCCTCCTATAGCTGTGAGAAGATTTTCCATGAAAACCTCTTGCTTCCCAAAGTGTCAGTTCATTAAAACCAAAGGGAGGGGTCAATTTCTAACAAATCTCTCTCTGTGAAGCAATTTGGGGGGGACCACAAAAAAAAGTTGTGGAATCATGGCAACATCCAGCTCTAACATTTTCTAAACAAAAACATTTGTTTTATGATTGAAAATTACTTTCATTTTTAAGTTCTAGACCATTTAGGCTTAAAAGTGACTTTCAAATGGTAAAAAGTTGCACTGGGAACAAAATATTTCATTTTATCCAATACAAAATTTTGGGACTAGGGTATGGGAAAAGGGAGATAGGATCAGGATGAGAATCAAATTATTCCTTTGTGAAAGCATTACATACTTTTATTTCTTATCCCATTTTGAAGCAGAAGTAACTGCAGTTTACAAATTCTCATAGAAAAAAAAATATTTCCTGCCAAGATCCAATTTCCATCTATACGAGGTGTTTTAAGGACTACAGCTTATGCTAAGCATTCTTAATTTATGTATTTATTTCATCCATTGCCAATATGTCCCAGCCTAAATAATCCACACACACATCTTCATCTCAGTGCTGTTCAAATACTCACACATCTTCCCCTTTTTCAATCTGAACCCAGGCTTGCTTGTGATGATTGTGAAATTTACTCAGAAGTGGATGTGCTTTCAGGTGAAAGACACAAATCAGATGAGCTGGAAAGTGTGTGTGACCTCTAAGCCAACAAAAATACTTCTGCAGAATATACGTGAAGGCATTCCCACAAATCAGGGTGAACTCGCATCGCAGTGGCTTAGGAGCACAGTGGTACATGCTGTGATACAGGGGGTGCTGTTAGTGGAACACGTATCACACGTGTGCTAAGTCACAAAAACCCAGAGAAGCTGCTCTTAGTGCATGGAACATCACACAAAACCTGGTAAAAGCCATGTCTAACGAGCGGAAGTCACATCTGGAAATCACTTGCTAATTCATCTGAGAGTAATGTATAAACTTCAGAGATAAACAGTCTTAGTGGGGAGGTAAATCTGTATCATTTTTCTTGATCTTACCAACACTTGGATGGAGCAATGTTATCCTTCTAATGAAAGAGCTGGCAAAGAGAAGAGCCAACATTCACGTGACGATGTCACTCTGTGCTGGGGCAAATGTTGCCAGAGGCAGGGTTGCTGTGTTCTGTGCTCAGCTCATCTTCAGCACTTTGTCTCCAGGTCCACCGAAAAACAGGAATAGCAGCCAGGTGCACCTGGTTTGGGCTTTCATTCATTTGAAACTTTGCAGGCTATTTTTCTTTCAAAAACTAAAGAGAAAGATCCTGCACATTCTTCTCTTACTCAAACAGTGAGTTCAACTGGAAGAAGTCAGCAATGCTGGAGTCTGGCTTGTCCATCTTCTAAGCCTCCTTCACATCTCCAGCTGGAGAATCTCTTATCTGTCCATCAGGGAAACAGTCCTGTGGCACGAAGTTCAGCCTTCAGGGATAATTTAATTTCTCACTGAGACTGAGGGACCTCAAGAAATACCTTTATAGTGGACAAACAAAATAATATCCTAGAGTGAGAATGTGCCAGGGGACAAAGAAAAGCAGACACAAGTGATCAGACCACATGGAAAGTGAACAAGAAACAGAGAGGAGGGGGACAGGGCTGCAGAAATCAAACACCAAATAATGCCAGTGCATATTCTTATTCAGAGACCTCAGACTTCCATGTGCAAGTTTTCCAGCTTGCTCACTCACTCAGGAGCACTGGCTGAGTTCAGTGTTTCCTGTTGATAATTTTTCTGGCTTGTCTGTCGGCATGGAGCTAAGACCATTCCCCGCTGTCGCAAAAGCCTCTTTCAATAGGCACCGTCCCCCCTGGGCTGCCAGCTGAGGCTGCTCCCTGGAGAGCTACACCCCTCTCAGAGTCTATTAAACCTCAATTACCCAGGGCTGACTGGCCTCGGTGTCTGGCAAAGGGAGGTAGGATATTCCTCTCCCTCCCAGGGTCGGGGCTGCTTTACTGTGGCCCAGCCAGATCACATCTATGTATCAATTTAATAAGATCAAATCAAGTACGAGATGTGAGAAGAGGAAGAGAGTGAATGGAAAAGCTGTAAGAAGGCAGCTCAGAAAGCCACCAGTGCCTGCCTAGAAAAGACTGGCTGGTCCAGTGATGAGAAAGAGCACATTTCTGATTTACACCACAGGCACAATGGAGCATCCTGATTTACATCAGCATGGACCTCCTGGCCTCACACACCCTGTCCACCAGCATCTTCCTGTGCAGCATCTGAATCACTGGTGCTTTCTCAGGGACCAAAACCAATCTCTCCTACACGTCCCACTTCCATTCTGTTGCCACACTGTTCCCAAGGAGGTTTCACATCTTCAGCAGTCAAGTCCTGGCCTTCCCCACATGCTGGGAAAGAGCTGTCATCAACGCCAACACATAAGCTTCTATCAGCAATGAATAGCTTCCCTCCCACCTACACCCTCCCTCTTTGGATATGTCTTCTGGGGTCTGGGTCCATAGACAGAATTATACAAATAGATCAGTCATACAGATAGCAGTCGTGTTTCATTTATTACTGAGAATCCTTATGGGCAAAGAAAATAAGAGAAGCTGAAAAAATGTAAACCCATTTATTTTGTTCCTCATCCCTTAAGGACCTATGGTTTCCAAAGCTGCTTTATTGGCAGAGAAGGTGGGGGTGAGGGAAAGGAGGAGACACACTGGGGCACAGAAGTCTAACTCTGGGTTAGCATGTCTCTGCCACAGTCCACAGGACTCTGAATGTCACACAGAGATCAAGAGGTAAAAGTCTGAAAGAATCCTTTATCCTCATCACACAAGCAAGGAAACTAAGGCAAGAGAGAAGCCTGGCAGCCTTTTACAAAACCTCTCAGAAATCTGCCTGAGAAGTGGAGACAGGTGAAGCGGCATCCCCTAAGCACCAGGCTGCCTGTCTTCCTTGGTACACTGTGACACATGCCACCAACTGAGGAACTGGGGAACAGAAGAGAGGAATCTCATCAAATGCAAACTATTCACAAGTGTCACAGACATTCAGTCCAGAAGAGTCTGCACATTATTGCATCTCCAAACTGTAAATCACCACTCACCTCCAAGACAAACTTGAGACCTCTGGTAGAAGGCAGGGCAAGAGTAGGCCCTGCTAAAACCTCCCCTATTCCCTGTTTCTAGTAGAAGTCAGAATCTGTGGGAATGCACTCCAGAACTCCTCATGAAAAAATAATTTCTAAGGCTGAGCAGGGAGAGCAAGATGTAGCACTGCATGGAAACATGGATAGTCCAGCCTCTCCAGCCCAGAGTTGCACAGTAGAGCAGGGCTGGTGCACTCCTTGTGCATTCAGAACACAAGAGCTCTCTTGGGTGCAGAGTTGAGCTGACAAGAAAATGCCTGAACCCCAAAGCTTTTTCTCTTGCCTTGAGTTAACAGAGTATCCCTTGCAGCATGGAGCAGGGTCAGGACCTGGCCAGTTTCACAGGGCAGGAAGGAAGCATTTGCCCTACTGCCAGCTGTGCCAAACCTCCAGCTTCCTGCCTCTTGGCAGAACTCCAGAACATCCCTCATTCTTCTGCAGCACCTTCCTCACTTTGACCCTACAAAAAACTTAACCCCTTTTCTGACCTAAAGCAGTGAGGCCATCAAATATTTCACTTCAGAGGAAAGGCGTGGACAGAGGAGAGATGCGGGTGGGCATTTGGTCTGGAAAAAAAAAAAAGCATGGACTGGGTGAATGTTATTATCCATGAATGGAATGGAACAGCTAGGAGAAGCAACATATATTCCTGTGCAGGCTGGGCACCAGCGATGATGGTGGCATCCATCAGACACTGGTTCCACTGGAATTGTGTCTCCATGGTACATTTTCCAGGAGGGCCTGCTACATATCCAGTTCCCTTCAAGGTAGCAGCTTGAGGAGGTTATGGGTGCATGACCAGATCTGAGGAAGAAAATAGAGTTGATGTGTGCCCTGTGGTTTGCACAGGCAGCCATGACCAGAGGTTCTGGCAATTTTCATTCCTTGGCAGCACTGCCACACTGGGCACCACAACACCCTGTCTCCCAGGCACAGGTACACACAGCCATGAGATCCAAGTGAGACTGCTGTCACAGTCCCTTTAGACCTGGGAAAAAACTGGGTTGGTGTCTACAGATGCCCATTTTCCTAGCTTTATTCTGGACCTTTTGATACTTGCTGTTTCTCTTCAAACTTCAGCATCTGGAGTCATAACATCAGGGGATATGAATTTGAAGGGGAAGGTGTGGGAGGGCAGAGGTTTAGCTGTTCTTTAGTGGAAGAAAATCTAACAGATTCAACAACCCCAAAAGGCAAAAAATTAAAAATAACATTACACCAAAACTAATGGCGTTTTATTACGTAATTTACAGGCTTTGGCTCTAGACATGCTGAACAAAACCTCCCATCAAAATATCAACCCAAACCTTCCACCTGCACAAAGAGCATGAAAAGTCCCATCTGTGCTGAGGACAGGGACAGTGGAAACATCTTGTTCCCTTCCCATTCAGAACAAGCCCAAAGTGAATCCCTGCAGACTAAGCTCAGGCTCAGATGCTTCAGCTAAGAGGAATTGCAGCAGTCTGGAGATTCAGAGAGACATAAACCTTCATTTAAGAGGATTTTTGGCTTTGTGCTGTCTATAGTTTAAAACCTTCAGAGCCTCAGAGGTGAAGATGTTCTTGCTTGTAAAAGAGAAAAGACCAAAGAGGAACAGGTCCAGCCTGTCACACACTGATGAGGGAGACATCCAAGGAGGCAATATGTACCAACAGAGCTGCCCAGCTTGATCAGCCCCATAGTTGGTGTACCGAAACCCTGCTGAAGAATGCCTTGACCCGCAGTGGACTTGAGCAGTGGCTGGGAAACTCCAGCAGAACACCAGTGCGAGCACACTCTGCCCCACAGTGTAAGAGGCAGTGAAAGGCAGGTGAAGCAAGGTGAGATGGCTTGGGCTACCCAACAAGCTGGTGGAAAAGAAGGATTGAATATTCCCTCATGTGATTCCCATGCCCATTGCTCCAGCTGCCTCCCACTGAGGAAGCAGGATCTGATGCCACAAAGTACCTTTTCCCTGGCATTGACATCTGCCAAGCCAAAATGGGCATCACATTTATATTCAACTAAAACCATGGCACAGTGCACTGCTCAGGAAGCCCTGGGTGCCACACTCCTAGATGGAGCCTTAAGGCAGCCTCTTTCCTAGACTACTGAGCAAAATTACCCTCCCTGCCCCCATCCCCAGGCATCATTCCCTGGAGCTTTACACCAGGACCACAGGAACAGGAGGGAGAGATGGGGACACAGAGAGAGGATCTCCCACCAGAAACTGTGTGGGGAGGATTAAACAAAAAAAAGAAAAAATATGGAAGAGAGGCTGTGAGCAGAGACAGAGAAAGAAAAAAAGGAGTGGGAAGGGAGAAAGTGAGAAAAAGAGAGAGAGTGAGAAAAATGACAGGAGCTGAATTTTCGGCGCCCTCACTTTAAATCAAGATAAAAGACTGAAATGGAAAATAACAGTCCAGAGAAACCCCTGGACGGCTTTGGGCGTTAATGGAAACACATGGCTGAAGGCTGTAGTGTTGTCAGCTTCCCCGTGCTCTGACATTCCTTTCTGATAATCCGGCCTGCCATAAAATTAGAATAGCAAATACCTCCTGACAAAGATGCATGTTTCCCTCTATTGTGCCATCATAAAAAAAACTCCGCTGGTGACTCGAGGAGCCGCAAACTTCAATTTAAATTTACAGTGCGGCGGAAGGAAAGTGATATGCACTCAAAAATTTTAATAACCTATTAAGTTACGACTTCAATTTCATTTTATGAATATTTTCCTTGGGGAGCAGTGCTATCACAGAGAAAGATAGAAATTTAAAAAAGATAAATAGTGCCATTAATCTCCAACATTTCTCTTCCATTATCCTTGAAAATTAGGAGTTATTTTTGTTCAGATCTTCATGTAATTAGCTCCCTACACTTGATTCACTAGCCAGAAAATGACCATGTTCAGAAAATTAAAAATTTGTCATTAAGTGGAATTTAACATAATATCATTTATCTTTATCTATTCCCCAGCTGACAGCAGGAGCCTTGGAAGTGATACAGGCTTCTGTGTCAGAGAGTAGAGGCAAGTCCTCGACATGAGAGGGAGAGTGCAGGAGTGTGGGGGGGAAGCTAAAAGGATGTGGGAGACGGGGAGCATGTGAGACAAAAAGGAAGCAGGAGCTGGAGTCACAGGAAGAGGGGGAGAAAAGGAGGAGTGGGGCATGGGAGGAGAGGGAAAATGTGGCAGGCAGGCAGAGGAGCAGGGCAGGGAGCCAGGCAGGGTGAAGGGTGGAGGAAGGAGCAGGAGGGGTGAGGAAGAAGAGGGCAGGGAAAGCAAGGTAGAGTTATCTGCTGAGCTCAATGGCAAAGCTCGGGAAGTGCCACCACGAAGCCAGTTGGGTGTCACTATCAAAAGCAGAATTGGTGGCCTGGCAAAATCCTGACCTGGCAGGATCTCTGAGCATGAGCACTGGATAAACACCAAGGCATTAGCTCCTGCTGACAGCTTTCTCTAGTTCTTCCCCTGTCCACCTCACCAGTCCCCCATGAAACATAGAGCAAGACCCAGAAGAAATCACCATGAAGGACAGAGGAAGGCTTTTGCTGCCTATTAAAGACCTAAAGCCTGTACTGGCAACAAGAGCCAAATGAATATTGGCTGTTAGCAGACCTCATCCTCTTCAGGTGCTTCAGAGAGATCCACTGAGTGCTCTCCACCACGTCATTATCACCATGTACAAAAGGCAAACCAAGGCATAGAACAGGGCTTCAACTTGCAAAAGGTGGTGAGACTGGAAGCAGAGCTGGGATCAGACTCCAGCCCACACTGGCAGATCCTTAGATATCTGCTGCCCCAACTCTTACTTTCCACTCCCTTCCTTCAACTAATCCTGTGTGCTCG
The DNA here is from genome assembly GCA_013397935.1 of Dasyornis broadbenti. Lineage (NCBI taxonomy): Eukaryota > Metazoa > Chordata > Aves > Passeriformes > Dasyornithidae > Dasyornis > Dasyornis broadbenti. Next base: position 196,500 of record VZRN01004182.1, read on the forward strand.
CCAGAAGTGCAACAAGAGCAGCTCTCCAGCATGGGCTGAACTACAAGGAGCCTCTTCAGCTTCTGAATCCCTCTCATTGACCGAAAAGCATTAGCCTCCTAACCATCTCATTTAATCTGTCTCTCCTACTTGCAGTGGTGAGATCTGATAAAATATCTCTCTGGAGAAAATGAAAGAGAATAGGTAGAAGGAAGGAGAACACCATAAAGCAAACACTATGGGCAGGAGCTATTTTAAATAACTGGCTAGCTAAAAAAGCCAAGGACATTAGCTACTCAGCAGTTCCATCACAAGAGCTTGTGCTATTTTAAGCAAATCTCTTTGCCTCTCTATTCTGGGTTAAAGTTTGGGGATTTTTCCACTCCTCTCCAAGAAGTTTTGAGGAGTTTTATTTAGCTGGATTCCCTTGTCCTATATCTTTTCAAATTTTGTGCATGTATTTTGTTCTTATTTTGTCTTAAAAGTACAATGAAGACTGTTGGGGAAAAGCCATAAAGATTTGCACTTCATCAAAAACAAGCATAATGACCTTGTGCTCTACCATGTACTCTTCTAAGATAACCATAACACAGAATTTTGCACAAGTGTCTACTGGACAGTGTGTAGTATGTCACAGATCTGTGCAAGAGGGCATAAAACAGCAGAAGAACATTCTAGTTCAGACACTTAACACCATGCTTCATGGTTGTGATTTTTAATGCAACCTAGGGAGTTATATACAAAAAAATCTCTTCACGGGTTCCTGCAAGCCACAGTTGGCAGCCACAAAGTACCAGCCCATGTGCATCAACCTATTCCTTTCTACCTATAAAAGGACAAGACAGGTCAAGATGATTGTGCTCATCTTGTAGCAGGACACACAGAGGAACTGGAAGTACTTTGGGTACAGCAAGCCAACAGCAGATCTAGGCATGGGACCCAACCATCCTGCCTCGTTTCTACAGGCAACCACATGCTGACAGCTCTGAAGTTTCCCTGCATCAGCTGGAGGATGTAATGCTGCTTTATAGCTAAGGCAATTTCTGTATTCTGGTGCACATGTAGCTGGAGTCTACAGCCAGGTGGATGAGCACAGGGCTGTGTACTGGTTTTCGCTAAGTACTGGGTATGGCTCTAGATTGGATCTTAGCTAGAGTAAAGGAAAGTAGCAGTTACTATAGCATCTGCCCCAGTGGAGCAGAGCGCTGTCTCTAGGGATCTATTCTGGGACCCATTTACTCATCTTAAGTGTACTGCAGCCTTGTCTCTGGTCTAATCACTGACTGGAAGTACTCAACACTCATCACCTACCACATCAACATCACTGCAGAGCAAAGTCCCTCCAATCAGTGATCTGAAATGTCAAGAATCACCTCATCCCTTCAGCAGGCCATCTCCAGACAGTTAGCTGGGACAGTCACTGGGCTGGAGAGTCCAGAGTGACAAGTAAGGTTGAGTACTTTGGCATAGGAGGAAAATGTTGATCTTTGATCCTTGTGGAGCATCTACCCATGGCAACACAGATCTGACCACAGAAAGACCCATGAAGCATTTCCATCTGTCCGAGCTGGGACTTGTTTCTGACTGATGAAGAAATCAGGAATGTGATTTCTTCTCGCTGCCGTGTTGCCCAAACCATTTTGTCATGCATCCCAGAGCATGTTCTTTACACTCAGGATATCAAACAGCCCTTTTCCCCAGGTCTCCTCCCTTCCACCCTCCCACTCAGACTCATGCTCCTCCTCTCCCATCCCTCCACACACTCTTCCTTTTGCAGTTCCCTTTCATTTTCTGTCTTTGCTGTTTCTGCCCTTTCTTCTCCACTACTAGAGCTGTTTGATTCATGGTGCTCTCAAAGCGAAGGAGAAGGCCCCTTCTTTTCTTATCCACTTATTATATGATTTACCAAAGTGCCTTCAATTTGTTTCCTCATTCCTTGACTCAGTAGCTATCCTTGCTGCTCCCCTTAAAACCAGTTCTCTTCTTCTGCCCCACCATCTTCCTCTATCCACTTCAACCCCTTTTTATACCCTTACAAGCCAAGCCAGACTGTTCTCTTCCTCTCTCCACGCACAGACCCTGGCCCATCCCCTCCTGCTTCTCCCATTCCTTTCTCATGCTCCCCCTCCTCACCAGAGCTTCAGCACTGCAGCCTTAAAGCAGGATAAATGGATATGGATATCGTACAATAAAACCTTCAGAATGGAGAGTTTTGTGCAAGTGAACAGCAGCCAAGCCTGAGAGACTGAAAATTGGATAAAGGGATTAAAACAGTAGCACATTAACAGGAGATTTAGAGTGTAATAAACTCATTTCATAATAATATGTGCGTTGGGGCTGGTAATAAATCATCGCGGGATCCCTGCCTTCCGCAGTGCCGGAACGAGGCAGTGACCCGAAAGCGGGGTAGGATTTCAGCGAGATGTGGATTAATTTCACAGGGTTCTTGGCCAGGAATAGAGCGGCTGTGCCATTCCTGTACAGCTGTTGCTGTTACTGCTGGCTTTTTGAAAAAAATATCCACAAAAAGCAAACAAATGAAACCAAACAAGAGGACCTGCCAACACCGCCTGGCACACATTTGTGGAGAAGGGTACTCACGTGGCCTTCACTAGCACCACCCCAGAGGCCAGAAATTAGGTCAAAACACTTCTCAGTCACCTCCCTGGACAATGTCCTGCACCTTTTCCACACAGACCTGTGGGGTGAAGATGATAAAACAGCAACAGGAAAGAAGTCAGCTGGAAAGAAACGCTAGGCTAAGTCACCACATTAATGGCCCAAATAACCTTGCCTAACGCACTGAACTCAAAAGAATCTCATGACCACATGCAGTAGATATTCAAGTCTGGTGGGCAGCCCAAAATGCAACCTTAGGACAGGTGGGGATGGGGAAAGGCTTAGACTCCAACTCAGCTCTGCTGCACAAAGCTCATGAAAAGTTACAAAAGTTATGAAGCCTCAGACCAAGTAAGGGAGGAGAGCAGCATGCTGGAATGTTCCCAGAGAAAGAGTACAGATGGATCCAAGCCATATTGCAATTAGGTGAGGCAAGGACTTTGCAGCAAGAGGTAATAAAGGAATAAAGAACAGGAAAATGCAGTAGAAGCGTCCTGAAACAAAGGATTTGGGAAGGCCTTGGAGAGATGGGGGCAGGCTGATGGTATCTTAAGAACAGCTGGGGAGCAAAAAAATAACCTCCCCAGAGGAGAGGTACAGAGAAGCTCACAACAGTCAAGGCACCGGTCCAGATGACATGGGATCTGGGCTCTACTTCTTGCCACTGCAGTGATGGAGATTGCTTAGGACAGTGAGTGTTCAGGGAAAGTCCCACCTTGCATTACCATAAGCAAGAGAAGTGCGGCCAAGTGGGTTTGAGAAAAATGTACGTTGGTTGACATCTAATACAACGTTGACACAAGTTAATACAATTGGACGTGAAAACAATAATCTGTATTGAATAAAAGACAGGATGGGCCAAACTCTAAGGAAATTCTCTAAACATAAGCCAAGACTAGACTGGCATAAAGGGGGAGGGTAAATTCAGGTGAGAGATATGGGACACTGCAAAGACTGAGGAGGAAGTGAATCACCAGCAGTGCAAAATTCAAATCTCAAAAGCAGACTTACAAGCTTGAAGACCTGCAGATTCACAGAGCTGATATTGTTAGGGTGAGAACCACAGTGCTTATTTAGTCAAGGCCACAGTCATAACCCTGGACTTCCATGAAAATATTAACCTCTGTGCTATCCAAATGCAATGGTAACAAAAAGTCATCAGTTCACAAATCAGCCATCTGCCTGCATGAGCAGATGTAGGATGCTAAAACCAAACACGCCATATAACTGCTCCTCAAACAGAAGCTTAAGCTTTTCAAGAGGCCTGGATCTGAGGAAGAATGCTACATTCATATACAAGTTTTCTTTACTGTGTTTATGGTGGCTGCTGACAACCCACCTACTATGCACAGATCCCTCAAGAAACCTTATTTCTTTATCAAAGGGAGTTCTGTAGACTCATGCATGTATGTGCGGAAGACACAGCAAATACCTACAGCTTTTACCGAACCAGATTGGAAGGTAGGCTGAAGTGGCATGTTTGGGTTTTAAAAGAGGTATTTGACATCACATTGACAGGTGAATTAAGAGAAAATTCAAAACAAGGGGAAAGGCAAGACTGCAGGAAAACTGGAAATTAGCCTCAATAAGACAGAAGGGCTGAATGTCTCAGATCTCCTTGAGATTCATTCAGTCAAAGGACAAGGAAGGGTCCCTAGCACTGCTTGGAAAGCCATGCCCACAGGTCTACAAGATGAAAGCACAAGAAAGCCAGCGCATCAGGTCCCAGCAGACTGTTGCCTGAACTCGGAAAATAAACTACCAGGTTTACAAAATGTTGCAAGGTTTGGACAAAAGCAAAACATTTCATAGTCTTGTCTGTGCAGAGCACCACAGGTAGCCAGTACTAGGTCAAAGGCCCAGCTCTCACCTCACGCCTAGAGAGGTCATCAGCATGACTGCTGGACAAGGGTCCTGCCCCAGGCAAATAGTCCACCCGCATCTTGGGCCTGACTAGTCACTGACCCAGACTCGAAGAAGTCCAACAGAAGTAATCTGTACCTCCACACTTGCTAAAATGTCCACTTAGGATAGAGGAGGTATGTGTAGCCTTGTTCATCCTCTCAATCGCTCTGAGCTAAGACTTGAGTTTGACTGTGCCCTTTGCCTCTTAGTGCCTAGAGCATAGATTTCTTAACCATACCAGGTCACATTCTCTCCTTCTAGTTTAGATCAGGCAGCTAAACTTCCACTCAGGAAATTCTCATAATATGGTTAGAGTCTCCTCTGTGCTCCCATCAGGCGTTTGGATGTCAATGAAAGTACTTGTGTTTCAAGGAAAGATATTCACAAGAAGTATTCCTGCCAGTCTAGTCCTCCCAATCCCCTGCTCTACACCGTGCTTGGAGGGCAAAGGGGAACTACATGTTGAACACTCCATTTTTGTCATGAACTGCTGTTCTGCACAGAACTGAGCTCAGAGGTTCGGCCAACTCCCCAGATAGTCTGTAGCCCCAAGACCTACAGCTGAGGTCTTTGTTGTCTTTACTTCTCCCATTCTGAGCAGCTCTACCATATGGCAGGAGTTGACTTCTTACATTTCAGTATTAGATGTGACAAATAACAGAACACTACTCAAAGGTAAAACGTGCACTAAGCAAAGGGTTGGGGATTTTTTCCTCAAAAGATGAAGAATGGATTTAAAAACACCTTTGTAAAAATGTATTTCAGAGATCACTTCCAGGTTGTAAAGGCTATTTTTGGCTAATAAACACAGGAAGATCTATGTTTTTAAAATGCATTGGTTAAAATAGTTTTAGCAAGTTCACTGAAAATAAAAATTATAAATTTGAAGAAAAGTCTTAAGAAAACAGAAATTTTACTCAAAATTTATTTTTATAAATACTGGAAAACATGGTCAAAAACCCCAAGCAGGTCAGCTTAACTGTCAGCCTATAGTCGTGGGAAAAAGAGAAAGCAGAAAGGAAAAGTTCACTTTGCTATTTCTTTTCCTCTGGTAGTAAGGGATGATCCCAGCTCAGCAACACTGCGCAGTAGAAAGATGGGAGTCCCAAGACTCCACCCAATGAAGTTAAACAATGTGCGCAAAGCTACCAGTGGAACATCAGCATCACAGATACTCACAGAGAGGTGACAGTCCCTGAAGGAAGAGTCTTTCCGACATACCACGTAAACGTGTGACCCTCATGGCATTTGAGCCTGGTAGGAGGGTGTCACAGTGGTAGCAACAGCAGTAGCACTGCTGCTCACCTAAGCTGGCTTGCCCTCATTACCATGGCTCTTGCCACACCACTGAAGTGTAAATTCACTCAGTAAATCACACCGGCTTCACCGTTGCAAGACAGTACTCAAGAAGCACTAATAAAGAGTGAAAATTGGATTTGCATTGAAGTCAGCCTGAAACTTCATCTGTCAGTCACTGCCAATCAAGACCTGTAAGCCCCAGTCAGACATCCCTGGTAGTAAACTGGCCAGGGAAACTTGGGAAGCCAAGGCACAGAAGTGAATATAGTCAGCAGAGGGCCTTCATATTCCCTCATCCCACAAAAACCAACAAGACCAAGTCCTCTGTAATAAAAGCTGGTGGACAGTGAACCACAACAGTAAGTTAGTCTGAGTAGTGAACTAGAGAGCCAAGGGCTGTAAAGTGCCTTGATTTCTCTCCTGCTGAATTCAAGGGAGGTATTTCTTCTCACTACCCCTATCAGGTGATATTTAAGAATAAGAAGAAAGTTCCATAAACCCTCCAATCAATTTGACAGACCATTTCAGCTGGAAAATACAGATAGCTCTGAAATAGCTCTGAAAATGCTGAAGGACCCAAGTTCAATGTCCTCCAAACACTACATCACAGCTATCAGTCAAAACTATTTCTTTTCTGTAAAAAAGGACCAACACTAGCAGAAGGGCTGAACACGGCTAAAACAAAATATATCCTTTTTTAGTAAAATATAAAGGCAATTTATATATTGCCTTTATATTTAGCTATATATAAATATAATGACATTTTCATGAGAAAGGAAAAGAATGAGAGAGATAATACTATAAGAAAAATCATTAAGTTTTTTTCCTCATTTAATAAAAAAAAATTTAAAAACAGGAAAAAGCAAAGCATAAGGGATTTTTCTACATGAAAGATTGTACCTGTTTCACAACATCCCCCTTCTTTACTAAGATGAAAAATTAAATTAAAGCTATCTGATTAATTTCCCCACAACCGGGGCATAGTTACACTGACCTGCAGTAGTTTTAGGTCTGCCCTGCTGGAAAGGGCCACCACCTTCCAAGACACACTGCAGGTCAATGGCTGGTGAGTTAAGGCACACCATTGATTTTTTATTTGTCGCAAAATATTGTTGCAATGCAGTTGCATGATATTTTGCTGGCCAGACATCACCTTCAAGACAGTTTAGTGGTATGACATGGTACATTGTCAACAGTAAATCTGGGCTGGAAGGCAATAACCCATTCCAGTGCTCATTGAAGACATCAGAAACAATTAAATGCCTACTGTTAATCATGCTACCTGGCTTACAGGCAAATCATTTTGTTCTGTAACCTTCTATGATTTTATTACCTCAAGAGGCTCATACTAGCTTGCTTTTTGGACAGGAGACCTGCTAAGAGCATGCAATGTTGGCAGAAATGGCATGGTTGTAGTGAAGCACTGACTCTGCTCACAACAGATTGACCCCGGGCAGTTCTAGTGAGTGCTGATCAGATGAGCCCTGAGCTCGAATAGGATTTTTACAGTCATAACATTTTCCCTATATTGGAAGAACCAGCCACATTTACCAGCATTTCCAAGTTCCTGCATGGACAGTTCCTCCCTATCTAAATTTCAACTGGATAGTGGAAATGTCTTCTTCAATTCCGTTGCAAAGGACTAATTTAATATTTCCTTGGGTGTAAATGAATGTAGACACAAACAAGTTGCCTTGCTTTGGCAGAATAATCGATGGCACAAATATGTGATCAAGAACAGTAAGTGAGGGAGAAATTCTGCAGAAAAAGCTCAAGCTGAACCAGATTCATCAGTGCAAAGTAAACCAATGTCACTCGTGGACATTTCAAAGAGGAGCACAGATGAGCATGGATATCAGACCTCTCTGTGTCGGTGAGGTTTCATCTGGAACATTAAATATAGGCCTGGATCCCAGCTTCAAGAGAGATGGTGGCAAATAAGAGCCCTTAGTGAAGAGGCGTATGACTGGTCCAAGACCTAGAGAGCATGACCTGTAAAGGTGAAAAGAAATTAAGATGTTCAGTCTAGAGACATGAAGGCTTAGGAGAAATATCTTCCTAGTAGATAAAATACCGAATAAAAAGGAAGGTAATTAGCCCTTCTCCATACTAACATGGAAAAGAGAACAAGACTTAAACTGCGGCAAGATCCAGATCAGACATGAGGACCAAGTCTCTAGTGCTGTGAACTCATGCTACAGGCTAGTGAAGTACTGAAACTGATATCTCCACCACTGAAAGCTTTTAAAGACAGAAAATTAGCTAGAAAGTTATAAAATACTCATCTGAGGTAGAATAGGTCTTGCCCTAGGGTAGGGAGATGGATGGGATCATCTCACAATGCTAATTCCAGACTTAATTTTTCTGTTAATAATATTCAAATTAAAGAAATTAATCCACAGTGAAGCTGATTGATATATCCAATGCCATGTATTAGACCAGTAGCAAGAGAGCATTAAGACCACCAGTAACTGCTACCTGCACATCAGTGACATTTGCTTCAATACTAGCTGAAAAAAATTTGAGAAGCAAATGGAAATAAGGGTAATTTACTGTGATTTCCCTTCCACAGTGTCCACAAATATTTCCCAAATAGCCCAATCAAAATGCTGTAATATGTATACCTATATTTGCATACATAGAAAAATTTCTGTATTCAAATTGAAATATTTTTTCTTCTTTAAGTTTTGGGGTTGGATTAATGCTAAGCATTAAAATTATTATACTTTTCATTAAGAAATACAGGCATTTTGTTAAAAAATAAGAGAAGTACCATATTTATACTTGTTCAGACTTTTTTGTCCCTAAGAAAATGCAAAGAAAGGCTAATGTTTTTCAGGTCATTCTATATCTACCTTTTCTTCAGAAATGTAAAAATTGTTTTAAGCCAACAACTTCCCGGCTTTGGCATTTCTGAGTCCAGATTTCAGAATCAATTGAAGCACATTTGTGTTCCTGTCTTATGGAAGGTTGCAGCAAGAATTTGGAGTTCCCCAGGTATGTAGAGAGACACAGTGTCAATGGTCTTGATGACTTTGTGGCCAAGGAGCAGCAACACTGCTGCTTGGCAAATTTGTCTGGTTAGCCTGGGGTTTGTCTCTGATACTTTCTCAAAGCAGGTCCCCGTGTTGCCTCCCTGTAACAACACAACCCCTGAACTTCATGTGCAGAGCCATGTTTGGGGGAAGGGGCCTGGACACCTCATTGCCCCAACTCATCCTGTTGAAGCCATTCCTTGTATAACAGTAACACCTTTACATTGTACAGTGCACTTTGTATGCCCTCAGCAGATCCCAGCTTGAACCATGTGCTCACTCCCCATCACTCCATTTCCAGAGTCACACATTTAAAAATTAGTTCCTTCTCCATCTGAAATTGCAAAATCTGCATATCCTTCTCTCATAGGGCCAAAGTCTTTGCTGGTAGAGTTTAGTGGGTGCATTGCTATTCACTGATGCTGCCAGTTCTCCTGCATGTTCCTGCTATGTTGACAGATTTTATTTATTGTATGCAGCTGCTATAATAGGCACAAATCTACATGCCTATTTCCCAGGACTGTGTAACCAAGACAGCAAAATAATTGTTTCAGAGCATGCACAGAGTCCACCCAGATTCTTCCATTGGATCATGAGCGATGGTCTATCATGAGCTGCCAGGGGCATAAAGAGAAATTACGTAAACCGAGTCATTAAACTGACAGCCTCTTTTCAAAGGCTGAAATGTACACACTTCCATCCAAACACAACATATATGCTTCACTACAAATGGGACTTACACAGATTAAACTCTGCTTCTGTGTAGGACCAATTGTCCCTTCCAGGCCACATTCTTACCTCATGTAAATTGGTGCCTTCACATTATCCTCCCAAAGCCCTGATGAGCTGAAATCTCACCTCCCCACCCCACAAGCTAAGGATCTGGAGCTTTCCGACCAGTGATAAAAATTCCACATTTTTAATACAGCTTTGTTGCTATCATCACCAAATAACAGTCTTTTCATCACATGGTCTGCTCTGTCCTTTTGTCAAAACAGAAATACCACAGTTACTCTCATTTCTCTCAAAAGTCCTGTGCATACAGTTTGTGCTATGAAGTAGGGAATATATTTTGTCTGAACTTCACTTGAGTATTGGTCATTTTCAATATGTTTCTGTTGCATTAATGGGAAAATATGGGAGCCCTCCAGTGGTAAAAATAATACCTTTAATTTCTCATAGATGATAACCAGAGTCTGTAACCTAGCAGATAAAGTGCCTACTTCAGCTTTTAGAGGTGCTGTTGCGAGTTCAGAACTGTATTTTCAGTACCTTTTCTGTTCACTTTTTTCTCCTCATGCAGTTTTAACTTAATTAATACTCATTGATTTAGCAGGACCATAAAAATCATAACAACAGATAACATTACCAATGGGTCAAATTCAGACATGCAGTAAGGGGTGCAAATGCTGTAGGAGGAAGGGCGTATGAAAGGATGCAAACTTGGGGCTTGTGTTAAAGAAGAAAAATCATGGTGCAAATGCACTGACTTTCACCAGAGGTCAAGCATACCTGATCACACTCAGCTGACATAATGAAAACCTCAGCTTCAAAGAGAAATTTTATTCCTCATAGCAACAGTTTTAAAAGCTATGAACATCCAACACGGAACTTCTATCAGCTGTGTGGACAGGAAGGTAAAGAAATACCTCATTAGATTCACTCAGATCCACTCAGATCTACTTCTTAATGCTACCTGCTCTCTCCTCCCATAAGTTTCAACTGTAAAACCACAACTTATCCAAAAACAGTATGCTGGAAATGGGGAAAAAAGGGATGAAGGATCAGTCTTGACAAGTTTTGTCTTGGTAAAATGAAAAAATCAAACGGTTTCAGAGCAACCAGAATGCACAGTTTTACTCCAAGCTAGTCCTTGTGATCCGGTATTAGATTTTTCTTTCTACAGCTCTTTAAAGCTGCACTTAAATTTCAAAATAACCAATGTAATAGGAAAAATGAAAGCTTATTTTGCTTCTAAATGTTAGGAAAAAACATTTTGAGTTTTACTGCATCACTGGTTTTGGTTAAAAATGTAGTTTTCATTTACCAGTGATGACAGTCACAGAGTCAGTGGTAAGAGGCAAAGCAAGGAATCAGACACCACAGCGGTAAAACCAGCAACAGGAATTACTCCTTTATTTTGCTACATATGTGGAACTGTATGTGAAGCACTCAGAGCTGTCTCAAAACCCTTCCTCTGGTGTTCATAATCACACCTGAAAGGCATGAGGAGATCCATGTGATATGAACACACGATTTCCTCATTTGGGACACAAACCAGGTATCTTCTTTCATCACCCAAAAAAAGCAGAGATAGGGACGTTGACAGTGGGGAATTCTCCAGAAGTGGCCAACTCACCCTGCAGGTACCTGTAGTAGTAGAAGCTCATGGTAGTGGCTTGCCAAGGTCACATCACAGTTCAACAGAGCTGCAGTGCTGAAGCACAGCTTTTCCTGCTGATTCCTGGCAGATGTCAGTCTGTAACACCATGGAGCATGGTACATAACAGCCTATGGTCAGGTGACCATGCATCACATTTATGTGCTCCTTATTTCTGATCACAAGGACCAAGATCTCCGAGCCAGGACCCAGCCTCACATCATGCAGCAGATCTTCCGCACTGGTTTCATTTTTGACTTAGTTATAGTTACAGCTACAAGCTACAGCTGTAGCTCAGAAATCCTTTAGTACTTTGCCTTGCTCAGTGCAGGAAAAGAAAAGGTAGTTTGGGCCAAAACCAAGAGTAATAGATACTCTGGAAAATTCTATACGCGAGTCAGATTGGCAAAAATAAGAGGCGCATCTAAAGCACACAAGGGTTAAAGAATTTCTTTACCCAGCATAAAAACTCACAGTTCAGAAAGCATGCTCTAAGAGACAGACCTGCCCCCTCAGACATGCAAGGACCTCTCATCAGGAAAGCAGAAGGCAAGATCCACTGTGCAGATCTGAGAGTAGAAAACAGCAGTGGCCCTGTGCAGCAGCTGTTCTTCCTGCTAGTAAATAGGCTCAGCTCACCCTGACTATCTTCAAAGCCAGTTGCCTGATGCAAACACCGTAATGTTTTGCATCAAGGTCTTGCTGCTGTACAGTTCACAGTGCTGGAAAAGGAGTTTCCCAGTTCCTCCCTAGTCTTTTCTATCTGTGCATTAAGCACAGAAGAAAACAGAGTAAAAGGTGCTGGCAGAATTTTTGGCATGCACACCCCACTTTATGAATTTTCTTTTAAATACTTTGTTTTTCAAGTGACATCTTGGATGGGAAGGCCAGGCTTTCCACCAAAGCCCTGTCCAGACATCACCCATTAGTTGTCTGAGACAAAATTATCTTCTTCAGAATTGATGTGTCTTTGAGATGAAAACAGCTCACAGCTATATCATACCTTAGAAATCTTCATTCTACTTTTGTGCTATTCTGGATTTATAAAGCTGGAAAAATATAATTTAAGCATCAATAGAGGAGGACTCTCCAAGAGTAAAAGACATATAAATGGCCTAGAGTTCTTAACCAATTTTACAACACCATCTCGCATAATCAAGGGTGTAGCCCAGGACCCAAAGAGAAGTAAAGCAAAGAAGAAATTTGCCCTACACACTGTTACACTGTAGATAGTCTCATTTATAGGAAATGGTCCCAGAGCCATTCATGAGTTGGAAAATCGCATCCTGTCTTGGTTTGACTCTCCATGGACAGAACACAGCTGAGCAGTTTGGTATATTCAATCTTCAACCACATGCAGAAGGTTTCAGAAATAATCTGGGCTTCCCTCTTTCAATCTCACAGATAGATTTCCTCAAAACTGGCATTAGTGTTGACCAAGTGGCAACAGGATAACAGGAAAGTATTTCTAAGGAAGCAATCTGTCAGATCTCTAGCTCACACAGAAAACTCTTGCGTTGACTTCATCTTCCTCAGGTCCAGCCCCACATTTGGAAAGTCATTTTTTAATAGCACTGCTTTTAAGCTGATCAGATGAACACTACACATGCTGCTGCTTAAGAGCAGTCAAGCATAGCATGAACTTCAACACTTCAGAGTTTTGTGCTGCATCTACCCTGCACCATCACCTGCTAACACTGAGTGAACACAGAGAGAGTGCATGTCCACAAGGAAGACCCTCAACACTGGCTGCACGTGGACATGGGTTCTCTCTACTGTTGCTCATGATGCTTGGGGAAGATGGGGTCAGCTATAAGCACAATACCAAGCGTAAGCAGAATTTCTTGCGAGCATATTAGGTGTCTCCCCTTCAGAAGTTCAGACCTCTCAAAATCCTTATTTACTAGAATTCACGCAAAAAAATCAGAAGCAAACAAGCATCTCTCTGTCACCTCTTGGCACTGTAAAAGGGGGAAACTAACTACAGTTTTTCCTCTCCACCATACTTATTTCTGTGACTGTCAGGCCCACAACACAATGACCTAAATCAATATGTCCCTGGTTCCGACATTTCTGTCGTTCTACACCCATGTCTGTCATTAGTGTCCTCTAGTTCTATTATGTCCACATAATGGTCTTTACCCATTTGGAAGATCTCTATGGCCAGCTACTTAGATTTGAGCGTATTTGCCAGTAATGGGAGTAATGCTCAGCTCCTAGTGCTTGTCCCAAACCTCATCTTTAAAGACCCAGAGAAACAGCAGAAGGCCACCAGAAAGCAGCTGTGTTTTTCAAAGACTGTGCTCTATTGTTTCCTAAAGGCTTCCAGCAAATGTACTCTTCTGGACCTCCCAAGCATGCTAGAAGATTATCATCCATGTTTGTAATGACCCAGTATTCCGGCTAGGGATTTATTTTGTTCTCCCATCTCCCTTTTGTGTTTTTTTAAAAAACAGCATAGCAGCATAGCAGCCACCACTGCTGCAGCAGCTCTGTGCAAGTCACATCAATTCCATTCCCAGGGGTGCAAACCAATTTCTCTTGTTTTTCCGCCCGTCTCTCTGGCTGAACCTCCAGCAGCCTTCAATCCCATTAATCCAAGCACTGCTGGCGATGACGAAGACTGATTTCACCAGAAAACGATCAATTTGTATCTCCCCCCCTTTTTTCTTTTTTCTCTTTTTTTTTTTTTTCCTGATGCGATGTACAAAATATCATGAAAAAGGCGTTAGTGGTGATAGTTCCACAACAGTGAAATAATAGAGTAATAAGGCAATCCACTTTTGACCTTGCAGGACAGCTAATTCATCTACCCATCTATCTTAATTATTCTCTGGGTTACAAAAGAGAAACTGTACAATTCATTCATTCCACGGTGACAATTCCATTTTCCACCCCCAGTAAAGCACCACCCTTTCTCTGCAGTGATCCTGCCATAGACCACATCTCTTCTCAGCCTACTCACACCAGCCCTCATGCAAAAAGTCAGTAAAGGCCTGATCCAAAGCCTGTTGAAGCTGATCAAGCCAGATCCTTGCAGGCTCCAGTGCGCTCCAGACCATGCTCTTCCCTACTTGCCCCTCAGTTCTAAGTAAACAAGGAGTCAGACACCTTCATAAGCCATATTAAAAGTGGGATCTCTGGTGGAATAGACAGGTGTGCAGACAGGATAACTTTGCCCTGGGAGACTGATCTTTTCAGATCTTCTCTCATGTTTCTGGAAAAAAGGTATCTTACACCAAGGTATGTATTGTCTCAGAAAAGTCTGTCTGCACTGGATGAGAGCAAGATAGGATCTCTGAATCTGGAGGGCACATAGTGATAAGGGTACAGAGAAGACATAGGTCAGACAGTGGAGAAGAGTCAAAGAGCATCTTCTGATGACACTGTTTTAAGTTTTGCTTTGTATCATATGCTGCATATTAATTTGTCTTGGAAGCTAGTATCTGAGTCTCAAATACCTTACATTCATGCAACGTGATTTTCCTGCTGCTTCCCCTCAGACGTCGAATACCACAACTTGGCATATACAACTAGACTGTTTGCACATGACTCTCCAACCTGCAGGGAGAGTCTGGTGGGAATGAATGTCTCCTACCATGCTCTGAAAGAGCCAAGGTTAGTCTTCACCTCCAGTAAGCAAAGAGGTCTGATGACACATGTGATGCCAAAGTTTGACAACATCCCTTACAGCCTAACAGTTGCTAGGAAGAAAGCACAAAACTGGCCACAATAGGAGTAAGGAGAAAGGTGCTTCAAAGTGAGTAGGAGTAACTCAGACAAATTCCCTTGATTCTTGGTTGTTCCTCCTGTGAGTTGAGTCGAAAAAAAAGCAGACAAAATCCCCATAAGGGACAGCTCTTTCCATTCAGGTTTGTCCTACTGAGAAGAGTCTTGGCTGCTGATATATCCTTGAAGCTTTGCACTTTCCTAGCATCCCACCTCTGTGTTTTTAAGGTCATCTTTGGGCTACAGCTCACTTTGTTCCTCTACTTGGCATCTTCATATTCCCTTTGGACTTTGGAGCAAACCAGATTCTTTTCCTCTCCTCATCTGGTCTCCTTTCCTCATTTTACTCTCTTCTTACTGCTCAAGTCTGTATCTCTGCTTGTCTGTCCAACACCCAATTCTCCTTATCTACAATACACACCTCTCTCTTTCTTAAAGCCACTAAACCCAGCTCTTCATTTCCTCCGTCTGTAACGTCTTTTTAGCTTGATTTCCTTTGCTGCCTGGTTTCTCCACCTCTGTCACACTTGTCTCCAGTTTCTGCTGCCCTAATACAACAAATCCATTCTCTTTTACACATCCCCCTCTCACCTCTTGGACTCCTCCACTTGTCCCACATAGTCCATCCACACCTTTGAATCACATTAGTAAAGCAACTTAAATCTTCCACCAACTTCAGTCTGTTAATATACCCTCTGCTCCCTTATATCTTTTCCCACTCTTACCTTCATTTTCCCCTTATTACTGTTTTTTATACTTACTGTGGTCCCTGACCCATTATCTCACCAACCTGCTCTGCTTCCTCGTCCCCATAAACTTTTACATGGGTAGACATCCTGTTTCTCTCTTCATCACATCTAACCTGAGATCATAATTAATTAATAATTAATTAATTATTTCTCTCTTAAGAGAAGTAGACACATCTTCTTACATGACGTTTATACTGTGCCTTTTCAACGTACAGTGCTTTGAATGACAATTATTAATATAATAGTAATACAAAGACATGACCTTGGGTTCAGGTACCCCTCAGACAGATTGCTCTGATCATCTAAGTACATCAGGGTAGTATGAGGGCTGCTTTCTCCTTTGTTACAGTTTTTCCCTAATTCTGCCCCAGCAGCTCTTGTCAGGAACAAGATCCTGGGCTAGAGTGTAAACCAAGAGGAATGACAATATCCCCCCATCCCAGAGAGCAGAACTGGAGCCTAAAGACAGGTGTACACACAGGGTTAGCAGGAAAATCCACCCCAATGACAATAAACACCAAGGACATTGCATAGATGTCTCCAAATACCTTTTTGCAGAGGTCCCTACTGACATCAGCTCCTCTGAACACTGAAGTCAGTTGATAGGAGCCTGGCACAGAAATGTGGGCAGAATTTAGGCCAGCTGAATACAGCCCAGGATGTCACTGAACAGTGAAAATAGTGAAGCAGAAGGCAGAGCCTGGACCAGCGGTACTGCTTCACTGCCACATTGTGCTCCATGCCTCGATGTGCATTTCAACAGAACCTGCATAGTATATCCAGGCTCTTTGGAAGCAGCAAGCGGATGCAAAGATGAGGTCTACAGTAAATAATGTTACAGCAGGACACAGATCATGCATGACTGAAAGTACCAGCAGTAAAGCAGGGCAAGCTGATGCACAGGCATAGGTGACACAGGTTGCTGCAAGCTGGTACACTGGAAAAGCCTGTACCATAACTGCCCCAAGTCCCAGCAGAGAAGCTGTACAGTGTCACAGGGCAGAGCGACACATAACTGCTTTACCAGTGAAGACATTGACTACCAGCTGCGGAAGATGCATTTCAGTCCCTGACTGACACAGGTAAGGCACTAAGAGGTGGCTAACTTCTCTCTGTTAGCATGGTTACAGGATGACAAAGGGGATGACCCGTAAGTCCTGGCATAATGTCATTTTTTCTTTTTTTCAACAATCCAGAATTCATACTGGGAAAGCATCGCTCTCCCCTCAAGAATTAACCTTTCTGCACCTCCCGCGACGCTGGTACTTGTGGTATGCAGGAACATTTTCCACCTCAGGCGTAGTTACTAGTCTCTTTCTTGGCATTGGACATGGAGTATAGCTAGACAGCTGAATGCTTTGATCTTCTTGATGGCTGGTGCACATACAAAGCTTTTGGAGTCATGTACTTCCTTGTTCCCCAGGAGAGCAAAGTTTCTTGCTCAGCTGAAAATTAACTTCTGGAGTTTGTACTTGCTCACTTCCTCTTAAATGGCCTGCAAACCAGCTCTGAAAGCCAAGTATTACATTCCCAGGATCCCACAACTGTCTTTTCCCATGCACTCTTCAAGAAAAAAGAAAGGGAGGAAGGTGAAGGGAAGATTAAGAAGAACAGTGGTGCTGGCCAAAGAAGTTTCAAAGGAGACAAAAAAGAAAATGGAATGAGAAGAGAGTGAAGGAGAGAAAAAGGAATGGAGGGAGAGAGGGAGCAGCAATAATAAGGTCATTTGTTACAGGAGCTACTTGTAGTCTGTGTGTATGTAACACAATTTGAGCTAATTGTATTGCCCTCACTTTGGGGACGTTGCTGTCTGTCTCTGAAGCTTTTTCTAATTTCCCCCCTTAATGTACGATTTCAGAATCTTTCATTCTAATGATTTTAATGCAATCAGCAAAACTATGCATGTAATTGTCTTTGGCACGGCACTCGCTGGAGTGGCACTCAGGGACAGCTCCCTGAACCCAGGACTCCGACAGGAGAATGCAAAACAGGCCTGTTTTCAATCACCGCGGCAGAAGGCAGCCGGCAACGTCTGCGAAAGGCTGCCGAAAAAAAACATTTGTCGGAAGACAATGACAAAAAAGGGGGTCTCAGCTCGGTGCTATTCAGAGACAATTTGTAAGCACGGCTGTTGAAGTCGATCCAAAGGCTCCGGAACAGCTGGAGCTTTGCAGTGATTGATAAGTGCGCCCAGGAGAACTTCATTTCTGCCTGAATGAAGACAAAAGCCCCGCGATGCTGGGCGGATGGGTAATGTCACTATCATTAAGTAGTGAGAGTGGATATGCCAGACCTTCAGATGGGGACACAGTCAGGGCTATGAGGAGAGGTCAGGGCACCCTCCCTTCCTTCCCATCACCGCCAGCTCTCTCCCCTCCCCGATTCCCCCCTCCTTTCACACACACTTTCCGGACAAACACCCCCTCTGCTAATTGTAATGCCCATATAATAAAAGTTCCCCCAGCTTATAACTACAGACCATAGGTCTCTGCTTCTCCTCTTTATAACTGCTCTGCACACACTCCTTCCAGACCTTTTAGAGCTGGTGCAGACTGTAGGTGCTCCAGGCCATACGCATGCACCTTTTCCATGCAAAATGTCACTGTAGCTCATGATGTCACACTCAGAAGACATCACCTTGAGAGCCATCTTCAGTACCCATACTTGGGTGACCCTCACCAAAGGCTGCTTGTCTCCTTCATCCCTGTACTGCTCACCAGTACTTTCTGAAATCCAAAGCCTGCATTTCTAAAATCAAGCCCAGCTGAAATTTTTGGGTAACCCTGTGAAAACAGCATCAGCACATGAGAAAGAAAGCACATGAAATACAAAGCTGATCACAATGGATTTGAACTGGCATCTATGTGCTTTGCACCGAATCTCAACTGCTTAAGGTTTGTCTGGTTTGGGATGTTTGCTGACACAGTCCCATTTTCCCTATGGAGTTATCAGATCTCACTACAGTCATCACGAAGAGCATTGGAGACAAGTGAATAAACTGAAACCTTAGCTTTCACTTTGTGCTCTTCTCATGGTGAAGAACAAGCTGGAAAATACAACTCAAGTTGTTCTGAAACAAGAACCAAAATTAAAAGACTCTTTATACATCAAATTACCTTTGGTGCTGCCCACAACTTCACAAATTTAAGAGCTGTCTCCTCAGTTTCTACATAGCCTGTAGCCAGTATGTTGAACACCTCTGAAACTCTGCCATATAGTTGGGAATCAGCAGTGCACCACAGAAGCCATCAGAAAACAGTCCACAGCGAGAGTGACATCCCTGCAGGAAGGGGAACAAACTGCCTGACATTTCTCTAAGCCTAGGTCACAAATCCCCAGAGGATTTAACAACCTACTCAAACACTTGCTTCTTTCCCTTCCAAGAAGTGAACCCACCTCTTTTCTCCTGCTGTCAATGGCCAGACTAGGCAATGCCTGATACAAGAAAAAGACCTCTTCT
The DNA here is from genome assembly GCA_013397935.1 of Dasyornis broadbenti. Classification (NCBI taxonomy): domain Eukaryota; kingdom Metazoa; phylum Chordata; class Aves; order Passeriformes; family Dasyornithidae; genus Dasyornis; species Dasyornis broadbenti. The sequence continues at coordinate 215,655 of VZRN01004182.1, forward strand.
AAAAACCCTTTCCTATGGCAAGAAATATTAGTCCATCACCATCTGGGGTGGTTTAAGGAATGTGAAGGCAAAAGAAACAGAACTAGAGAAAAAAGGCTCAGATGGGCAGACAGCACACCACTATTATACTTCTTGCTGATGTTTTAGGCCACCCCTCTCACACATAATGCAGTTAACTTCTATTTAGATGACACAACCTAAGAACACACAGAGCTACAGCTCCTCAGCGGGGATCCCAGTACAGGATACCCTCAACCAGCCACAGATGAGTGACTAATCACCAAGGGAGATGAACCTGAAGAAAGATGAGAAGCTTAGAGTCAGGAGATCTGGGACTGTTTCCAAACTCTATTATTAGCCTGGACCAAATCACACCCACTCTGCTGTATCTTTTTTCCTCCACTTTTCTGCTCAAGAGCTCTGCAGTACAGGGTCCAGGCTGCTGGTCTGCTGTACAGTAACTACAGCAACAACGTCCTACCCTAAGATGAAACTATAATCTGCCTCAGCAATGACATTTCTAAGAATCCCTATCTACTAGCACCCAGGATATTCCTGCCTTGTTGCCACCATGTCAGAAGCCATGGAGTAAAGTTACTCAGGGAAAGCAAAAACACCGGCTGTGAGGTTATCACTTCCCCTCTGCACTGCAGCTCAGATCCATTTGAACCTTTTATGAGCTCCACCACCATCACTCCCTTGATTCTTCACAGATACTGTGCGTCCTAAGAGAGGGAGCTGAGATGCCCTTTACTGGAGGTGATCTCTAGTTGCTCAGTTTTGGCAATTAACTATTTACAGCCCAGGAGACATAAATTCACTATTCTCCTACTCGTTCAATGACACCTCTGTCAGTAATCTCATGACACCTCAGACTGCTAGTTCTTTGGGGAAGGGAAAGCTTTGTGCCCACTGTACAAAACCCACCATGTGCCCAGGCCTCTCTATCACCACAAGAAGCAGTAGAAGCCCCACACAGCTCCAGCACACATGCACAGACGCCCAACATCCTTCTGTGCCTTCTGTTGGCAGTGAAAGCAAGGTCAGCTGACATTACCTTCAATCCCCCTCCACTTTCCAAATTTCAGGAACTTCTTGCTGAAGTAATATGGGGTTTTTTTACTGACTTACACCCAGCCAACATCTTGCACTGTCTGCAAGCTAATGGTATAGCGCAGGCCAGTGATCAGCAGGAAAGCAAGTTCCCACTGGCCTGCAGATGAGCACCAGCCCCACTGCTATTTGTACATGTCCTCTGAAATCTCCACATTCAGCACCGTCCTTGCCAAAGCCACCACCAAAATGTGCACATCATTCCCTAACCTCACTGTCTCCAGAGCTGGCACTGGCTGCTTGTTCTGCGTGCCTGCTCAGACAGCTAAATAGTTATGCAGAGCACTGCAGTGCTGGGGGGATCCCAGGTCTTCAGCACATGCTTTGGAGGGCCCCTTGTGGACATCCTTCTTGAGCTAGTAGCCCAGCTTGGCTGCAGCAGGAGAACATCTCTTGTAGCCTTTCTGGAGCAGGGGGGTCACAGCAGACCCTTCCTGGAAAGGAAAATAGAGGCACTCAAACAGCTTAGGGGTCCCTGTCAACTAGGAAAGGAACAGAATCCCAAAGGCCCAGTGGCTTACAGCTCCTCTCTTCCACTGAGCAAGTCTATTTCAGCTTCTATACCTTCACTCTGCAGGCAGTTGTGATGATACAGAACCTACTTCTGCAGGCAGAGATCTCTTTTCAGAGCCTGCACATTCAGCACCAATGTTACCTGTAACATATCAGAGAAAAACTTTAGCAGTGGAGGAAGCAACATACCCTGATTTAATTAACTAATCTAGACCAGCAGAGACTTTATGACAACTAAGTAAAAACCTCCAAAACCTCCACTCAAACTCAGTCAGGCCTAAGCTTACAGAAAAGTGACTTTTCATTGCAGTCATATATTCACCATAAGACACTCCATTTGTCACAGCTACCAGGTTCCAGCTTCTAGCAGAAGAAATTGTCCAAGCATGTCACTGCTGTAAAGCTTCCTGTTCCTGATTTTTGTTCCCAGAAAAGGATTCAGCAAAGTTCTCAATGATATTTTCCCAGTTTCTTGCACCAGTCTGGGATGTCTGTTAAGCCTGATTCTCCCAGTGACAAACATTGACCTTTCAGTTGCCCCCTATGGCATGACTGACAATACTGTCAGGTCCAATACAATCTTCACATACAGGGAGGGCAACGGTGAGCATTAAAATCCTTGGATGTGTTCATACAGTCCGTACAAGACTCCAAGGTCCCTCCTTGGCAGTGCATAGCCTGCATCACATCTTTTTGAGTATGGGGCACCCAAGAGCACCAGGCCTAGGAGCTCATGGTCAAGCAGACCAAGACAAGATGCTTGCAGCCCACACACAAGGCATTTAGAGGGACAGTCAGAAGGTGGTCTGTTCTTTTAAACCTGAACAGATACAGCCTCTATTTCCACCATGAGAACACATGGCAGAACCAAAAATAGACCCATGATCTGAGAGCTCTGGTCTGGCCTGGACCCAAACAACAATCACACCTGGTGCTGACAACTTTTGATCCCTTCATGGTCCTCCCTGCCCTAAGCCATGACAGTAGGGCCAAGCAGGATGCAAAACCTTCTCCAACCTGCCTTTGTCCCCACTCTGATTTTGAAATAATAAATAGTGATAAATCTCGACAGAGAGCATCCCAGTGTCTGGCATGCTGTGGAGGGTGAGGCCAAGGCAGCTTCTGCTACAGGAGATGATCTCTGGCCTGCCTTTCTTGATGACCCCAGAGAATTTGCACCACCCTGCTCCCTCCTCTTGAAAGGTGAAAACAAAGGTGTGAGATTCTAAGCCTGACTGGCTCATGGAGTTAAAACCCAGTGAACCTGACCAGATCAGTGATAAAGCCAGAGCTCTGCTGAATTGGTCATTCTCTTGCTCTCTCCTTCTCTTGCCTGACCCCTCTTTTGCATGGTTCATAGAATCGGCAAAACTCCCTGACACAGAAACTGGAAGACACTCGATCTGTCGGTAACAATTTCCAGCAGCTCTGACAGGAACAGGCAGAGCATAGGAAGAATAAAAAAAGGGAAAGGGGGAAGAAAAAAGAAAATAATTCCTTCGGGCTCGTATTCTCCCTTTTGTTTTTCCTTTGGCTTTCTCTCTTTCCTTCTGCTGTGTGTCTCCTTTCCTTTGACTGCAGCTGGACAGATGAAGACAGTCCATGGGCTGTAGGAGGCATCTCAACTCAAGCCATGAAACAAACTAACTCATCCCAGAGGAAAAACTACATACAGAAGGGTAAATTAGCATCTCTTACTTTAAAGCACCCACAGCTCTTGCAGTGTGCTGGTTCCCTGTCCCAGCTGCCCGCACTGGCAGGGAGGCTTGGAACAGATAAGGAAGTCAGTAGAGAAGATGAGGCCAGTGATGATTTATACCCACATACTATTTACATTCTTTAGGTCACCTTTGCTGGAGCTGAGGGGAGGCTTTCACTTTATTTTGCAAAGTGAAGTGTGGCCTGGAACCATCAGTGTGTTTTTACCCACTAGATGCATGGCCCTGTCTTTGGTCCTTCCCATTCTCATCGCTGTGGCTTCAAGCCTGAGGCACAGTAGGCTTCACAGAGGATTGGGGAAGGGTCTGTGAACAGTCAGGGCATACAGACCAAGATTTCTGCAACTCCTTGTGATCTATACATCTGATGCACAGACTGGCACTGTCACTAAGGAGAATGGACTCCAAAATCCAGGCAGTTCCTGCCCATTCTGGAATTCTGCTGTCCTTCAGTAAGCAAAAGCCATCCTGGCTAAGCATCTAGGGAGAAGCAAGTACAGAGTATGATTCTTACCTTTTCAGACAACACCCATCCTAGCTAAACATCAGATCAATGAGATTTATGGATAGTAGAATCAGCTGTATCTTCAGAGCTGTGTTTTCCTCATCTCCCTTTCCCACTGAGGGACATATTTTTCAGAACAGGTGATCTTTTGAAGGAGGTATGTGAGATGATAGGAAGAAGAAGCTATTGCTCTGATGGGCCAAAGGCCAAGAAACAACAGTATCTATTACACAGGACTAACTTCCACCACGATAGAACCACACTATCATATTGTCATACAATCTGCACCTCGGGAAAATACACACCCTTGGAAGGGTCCAGCTTGAAAATAAGACCTTATGTGATACAAGTCACCTGTGTAGAGGGAGGAAGGGAGAGCACTGGAGGAGAAATGGTTGACAAGAGCAAAAATGCATGGAACATACTTGGTTACCGAAAGTCACAGCAAGTCAGGATTTTACAATTAGCCCAGGCACCACTTGTGACGTACCAGCAGGACACAACACAGGGTGATATCACCAGCAGGGTACTATTCACCATGAAGCCCTTTCCTTTAAAAGACAAAGCACATCTGGCTCAGAACCTATACAGTATTTCATGGCCTAGGTGACACTGGGTCCATGAGCCCAAGACACTCAGATTGATTTATTTTTAACTTCTGACACAGGTAGAAATTCAGAATAAAAGCTTCATTCCTTCCTCTGTGGTAGAAATCCCATCAGTGTCTATTTAAAGCAGGAATTAGTCCCAGAGTTGAAGAGAAGACTGCAATGCAACTTTGGAAGTGATCAGTTCTTGGACTCTGCCCATCCAGCTCTTTTCTGTGCCAGGATCAAGCTTTCATGGTACGCAGCCTCACTTGCTTTGAGTATCATGGCACATCAGCAAAAGGAAACCCAACACATGAAGTTGCAATTGCCCTTCCTGTCCAAAACAGCTGATCAGAGCTGTGCCAGAGGCTGCTGCTTGTTTTGTTCTCAAGAGATAATTACAGCAGCCAGAAAACACCATTTGCTGTGTTGCTTCTAATTCATATCAGCAGAAAGGACAGCTACTGCTACATTCACTCAGCAGCTGCAGGTAGAAGCCTGGGAAGGATGGAGTTGTTCCAGCCTCAGCGGCAAAGGGCTGAGAGAAAGTCTCCCAGCCCTCACTATTGTCTCCCTTTGCTTTGCCTGGACCCACAGTCCCCTCTGCTTTCTGTGTCTGCTCTATAAACCGTTTAGGCATCTGTAGTCAGAGGTTGAACCCATTGCTGTGAAGGGAAGGGTGACGTTGTGCTTGAGACACTGCTGCTGCCTGGAAGAACAGGAGTTCACATCTGCTGCAGGCTCCCCCTGACCATGTCCTGGGGAAGTTGCAAATGCTCCCCAGGCTTTTGGTGGTTACTTCTCCTCAGCTAGCCAGAGAAGCTACCATAACCTGTCTGGTGAGGCAGGTGGTGTGTGGTTCTGCAGACTGGCAGAGTGCTCCAGCAGCTGCTAACAGGGGCAACAGTGAAATCTGGGGCAGGAGGTACAAGGGGTGGATGTTGCACACCACAAGCTAGAAACACATGCCAATTGCTGGTGTGATGAGGGAAATCCCAGAAGCGGGATACACCGATTCAACAGCTCAATAAAAGAAAGAGAAAGGGAGAGGTAAATTAGACATCTCATAGGAGTGAGCAGGAAGAGGCTCCCACTTGAGAAAACCAGAACCCTTCTTGCACACCTGGCAGCCATGTCCTTTTAGACTAAATGGCCTTCAGGGCAGCTGTGGCCTCCCATCGTGCTTTGCACAGCACTCACCACCAAAAACCCCAACTGAGATGGGGCCACCAGGCCATAAAGAGCAGCAATGAAAATAGAGCAGACAGACTCAAATCATGGAACATCCCTCAAGCAGAAGGCACTGTGAGGCACAAATGCTTCTAGTGAATCTGAAAGCAAGTCCACTTTAAGCTCAGAATTGGCCCTAATTGCCTGTAATTGCACGAACTGATGAAAAGCCTAAGTGGCTCAAAACTTAGGGAGTTTCAGCCATGGAATATCAGGGCAGGGAAAATGAGGAAGCAAATCATGCCCTCCTGGTACAGCTGCAACCTCTTGCAAGTCGGCTCACATTGGGAGCTTTAGGATTCTATCCACCACAACCACACCAAATTCAGACTATGCCAGCATGGCACTTTGAAGTGAAACAGTCAAGTAGCTGGACACCAAGGATAAATAAGATTTCTGCTAATCCTGCTATCACAGCAGGATACTAGAAAATTTAGCTGACCTTTGTTAAATAAGCTCAATGGGTCCCTTGAGAGATAGTGAATTACTGTGAGTGAGCAAAGAATGTCTGCCCTGGAGTATAGCCTGCAGAGACAGTTTTTTCTTACACAAGAGGCTGCAATCCACCCCCCTTCACTGGACAACATATTTCTTTTATGCCACAGGGAATAGGGCACCCCCAAGCTACTGCAAGGCAAGCCAGTTGTACCACATCTGTAGAACATCTCTCAGCAGCATAGGAGACACTGTTCATCACACAGCTTTTCAGCTGTGGCACTGGAAACTCTCACCAAGAAAGCTGAGCAGCCAACAGAGCACTTCTTGCCCCAGGATGTCACTACCATGGCTGCCTGTTCCCCTGCTCACAGCTTTGCCCTCTGGAGTGTCAGCATGTGCACCTGTGTGAGGCCTTCCAGAGATAATGGAGGACAGGCAGCAACTTGGAGACAAGCCAGTCAGACTTCAATGTCACCAGGTCCCTTTACTAATATCCTATGAATCCATTGGCACAACATGGATCAAAATAGTACCACAGCCAGATGAAGCCAGGCTAAATTTCATTGCTACATGCACATTTCCTTTGGTAAATAAAAAAACTTAAGCACCTGTCCACCTGTTCCAGCTTAACTAGCTGGAATTTAGACCACCTCATCTGACTGGCTGAGGAAGCAGACAAGAGAGAGCAAGGTAATATGAAACTTTTTCATCTGTGTTCCGACTGAGGTGGATTTGATGAGACACAGAGGTCATAAAAGGTAACATCAGTTGAGACATTAACATGCTACAGCAGGAATTGCAGACTATTTCCTTTCCAGGCATAACGAGACAGAAAACAGTATTATGAAGCTGCGTCTAAGATCTTTCAGTCAGCACCTAATAAGCTGGATCAGAAAACGATTCTGGGCCAACATCTTTAGAGTGAACTGAGCTAGGACAAATCCCACCTGGAAAAGAGATGTCCAGAACTACACTTCTGGGTATCCACAATTGCTCCAGGTGCCACTACTTTTTCCTTTCACAACCTCAAGTAGTGAGGAGTAGGGATGAGAGAATCGCAATCAGAAACTATTTTTTTTTTCCATTTCTCATTCTTTAAGCAACTCCTGGGTACCTGGATAGACAAATACCTGGATTGCCTACTCATGGCAAATTAAAACCAAAATGCTTCAGATTGCTGAGCTCCCTTTATTTCTCTCTCCCTCATCTCCCCCAGACTCTGACCTCTCTAAAGTTCTCAACTGAAATAGACTACAGATTCCAGTGTCCATAAAAATACGAACATTTTTATTTTATTTTTGAAGCCTATTTCAATGACCCTGGTAGAGTGGGGATGTAAGGAAACAGGATCATTCATCGTGGCTGCGCAATACAATTCCATTTGCCAGGCTTCTGAAATGACAGACACTGCTGATGAAGTCAAAAAAGGGAAAAGCTCCTCTGTGTCATTTTTCTCCTTTTCCCCACCCCAAGTCTTCTATATTTCTTCCCCCCTCTCCACCCCCTCAGTCTCCCAGCAGGCTCTCTGGAGATAAAGGGAGAGAGAAGCAGAAAGATTGGCTTCTCAAGGGAAACTCACAATATTCAGAATACTGAATATGAAATGTCAGAGGAGTTATCAATCTTACTTTGATGGCATGAGGAGCTTAATTTGTTAGTGCAGGATGCAAAAGGGACCTTCCAGAGCCATTCACTGACTCTTCAAAGAATATTTCACCACTGGAGATTTGTGATTGCTCACTCTATCCTGTCCAGGTAGGAAAGGGAGACACATCCAGTCCTGCCAATCTGTCCTAGGCAGCAAGGGAAGGTGCAGACTACTAGAAGAACATACAATGGCAGCTGTGTCGTGAGGAGCAGCAGGAGGTGAGGGCCAATTCTTAGCTGGTGGAAAGTCACATATGCTACTTCAGTTGGCACGTAACATATGATGATGCAGCCCAAAACACTTAAGGAAATTTAGCAAAACCTCTGCTACCACCAATAACTGCAGTAGGTGTGAACCCAGCTGAGCCTGATCCTTTCCCTCAACCTTAGGCTCACCCCTTGTCATTGTCAACATATCACACTCTTTCTTACCTCCTCCCTAATTTTAATGCATGCAGAGAGAAGCCTCAGTGAGGACCAGAGAGCAGCCTGAGATATGACATCACATACTACACAGCAGTATGGAGAACTGGATCCTGACTGACAGCAGAGCAGAGGGAGAGTGAGGACTGGGCTCCAGTGAGATCGGTGGAAAACAATGCTGGTAGAGCATCTCTGAAAAAAGAGATATATATTTGTACACACATACGCTGTCAGTACAAAGTTTCTAAGTGAAAGACAGGTCAGCTCTATGACAAGGAAGGACAGCAGGCAGGACTGCTCACCAGTGAAGAAAGATAACACTGGGGCCATAGGCTGCCGGTCGTATATTCCTGTCTGTCTGGTTCCCCACCTCCTTGTCAGCCCTGTGGTTCAGGAGGTTGACATTCCTAACCATCACCTATTTTCCATATTGTGTGATCCACAGCCTTCAAGTGTGCACACCACCCCTCTTCAGGGCAACTAGTAAGGAGATGTTTCAGTGTTCCCCTAATTCATCTCTCTGACTACTCCCTAACTTTATTCCTAAACATCAGTGGTTGTACATGAACCAGAGAGTATGTGACCCAGTTCTCTCTTCACTTGCTGCCAAATTGCAGACAAATCAGGTATGTGTTAGTTCCATGGACCTACAAGAGATCATGTGTGACCAACATTTTCAAGCCTTGAAAATAAAGATTTGATTCTTAGTTGTACATTCTCTACTACTGAGAATGTTCTTCTGCTCAAAAGTTAGCGTAAGTAGCACACCCATTGAGGGGATGGGATAGGAACCCTGGGCACCCCACAGTATTCAGTGCATTCTGTTTAAGAACCAATTTGTGGAGACAAGTACAACTCCCATGATTCCCAGGGAGCTACACTGATTTAAGCTGACTAAATATTCATACCCCAAGTTTTACACAAAAAAGTTTAAAAATGCTGAACTACTACTGTTTCCTGCAGAGCCAGCATGTGTAAATGAGGTGCTGTTGTTTATGACAGACCACTGCACAGAAAAAAATCTCCTGGTCTGAAACGTGACCTTTCCATCAGAGGTCACCAAAAAGTCATCAGTGATTTCATCAGATATCAACCAACTCAATTGCCCTTACGTGCACACACAGCAGTAGCAACGTACAGGTCACACTCATTTCCTTGTGTGAGTCAGTCACTCTGAGCCCAAGGCCACCAGTTAGAAGAAAGAAAGATCGTCTGAGATCCTGAATTAGATTTCTGCTCTTGGCTCAGATCTCAGTCTCAGAAATATGCCTACTGAGTGATTACAGGAAAAATACACCCAGCTTAGTGTTACAGAAGGGTGTCCTGGGGACAAGGGGGCTGCACAATGGCATCTGCCAACACCCCAACACCTCCACTCAGATGTGGATGTGCTCTGGCATACTTACCCCATTGATCTGTATGGCTGCTGCCCAGTGTTAGCTTGCGAAAGACAGTAAAGAGATGAAAGAATAATACAGACATGAGGGTGACTATTTTCCAAAGAGGAAACACTTGCTCTAGCTGTCAATGATTTACAGGGTCATGTTGTTCATTGTTGACATATTTTATTGTCATTATTTATCACACTCACTGCAGGAGCCCTAAGGAGCCCTGCACAGGAACTTGGGCCATGTAGCACAAGGTGATGTACAAATACAGAAAGCTGTCTGGGGGTGTAAAGGCACCAGAGTCCTGCCAGCTGCTGCCACTGCAGAAGATACTGCAGATTCACAGCAGGACATAAAAGAGGCAGTAGGGGGAAGATGGCAAGTGTCCAGAGTGCCAGAGTATTTCTCAGCTCAGCACAGAACAAAAAGATTTTCTTCACTCCATCAAGTTTATAGAGTTAAGTTCACAAATGCTAAATGCTTGCATCATTTTTAATGCTTTCTTACTGGTCACAAGGCTGTCAAAATGCAGAGGAACTGCCTGTGCAGTCAGAATCCTGAACAGAAGATTACCCAATAATAATAATAATAATTGGTATTATTACTACAGATTTATATAGGCTGCCTCTATCAAGAGAGACGTTATACTCTCCTCGTGAAATAATATTTGCTTTGCTCTTCACAGAAGAATTAGAGGCTTTACAAGCAAAAATATACTGACAAGTTACCCCAAAAGCACTCCAAGAAGGCAGAAGTCTACATCAAATACGTACATTTGCACCTGCTTAGTCTATGATCACTTTTGTAGTGGTGTAAATCAGGAGCGATGCTCCAGACACTCCACTAATACACATCAGTGCAGTTCACTGATTTCATATAAAAACCCTGCAGACATTATACAGGGAGAGAACGCAATCAGACCCTGTCCGAGATCACCCTGTGTCCATATGCTGTTATTCATTACAAAGTATGATCTCAGCGCCTAGGGGCTCCTAGGAAGGCCAAAGTCCCCTCCACTACATTCTGCACTGATCAGTAATGACATACAGCACCTGCTTCAACAATTTGCAATGAAAGGAGACAGAAACCAGGTATATTCTGGATACACTCTCAGATGATGAAAATACTGCCAAGCCTTGCAATTACATGATGAGCCCATACAAGTCACAATTTTTCTTCAAGCCTCAGCTCCCAGTCTAGTGAGTTGATGAGCTCTTGGAGAGATAGGCTATTCTTTTACCTAGAGAAGCCTCACAACTCAGACCTTCAGGTTGGCCTTTCTGCCCATTTCTGATTTCCAACTGAATCTTCAGTGCATGGCTGAGTTGGCCTCTCAATCCTATTTATGCTAAATCAGTCTAGAAGGAACGAGAAACCCAAAGAACAAAACAATGGGAAAGAAAGAATGGTTAACAAACACCACTACAACCTTTGTGAGTCAGAACAGACACAAACTTTCCAAAATGAATTTTCAATGTGCCTGAACTTGAGTCAGAATTTCCAATTTAACCTGCATATTGATTTTACTTACTTATTATTCAGATCTAAAGAAATCATTTATCTCTGTCAGAAAAAAAAAAAAAAAAAAAAAAACAAAAAAGGAAAAAGGAATNTATAGCTCATGAAAAAAAAAAAAAAAAAAAAAAAAGGTGAAATACCAAGACACACTAGGAAAGAAAATAAACTCTGCTCCAAGACAGTGGTGGGAGCTATGCAGAGCTGGCAGCCACAACCCTCATGAGAAACAGTGTGGCTCCTCCCTGGTCTGGTGAGTTCTGTGCTGTTATTTCAGTTAAAGGGAGTAACCCAAATCTCCCAAAGCGCAGCTGCTGCTATTAGTCATACATAGAGTTACTAATAAAACAAAAAATAACAAAAACCCCACATAGGATAAGAGACACTGCTGGTCCTCCAGAGAGCTCAGCACCTGCAGTCCAGATGGGAGGAGATCCATGGCTGTTAGCAGACAGCCTAAAGGCCTCTCTGAAGTACAGCATCCTTTCTGGACCATCCTACAGGTCCCAGAGACTCTCACAACCCTGCAGCACTGCCAATCTCCCCACATCAAAAGACTTTGAGGAAGTCACTGGGAGACTGCTTCAGGACCACGTCCATCAGTGCCTGTACCAGAAGTAGGACCCCCTTCAGGATCTTTTTGCACTTTAGCCTGAAATCACTGACTACATGAGGTCAGAAGGAGTTACGGAGATTGTCTTATTTGGCCATCCTGTAGAAACCAAGAACAAGAGGCGGTTGCTCAGGACTGTTTCCAGTCAGTTTTTAAATATCTCCACAGATGGAGACTCCACAAGCTCTCTGTGAAACCTATTCCAGTGTTTGACCACCCTATAGAAATCATTGATACATGGCTCATATGTGGAGATATTCAGCCATCTCCTAACCTGATTTGTTCAATATGTGTCAGAAATTCAATAAAATAACTCCACTGTCCCTAGTCAGCATGTTACTAGTAGTGTAAGAAACCCACTGCAATAGCACTTGGAGCCCAGCTGGAGCTTGGGAGCCCATATGTTACATCTGTCACACCATGAACAGACAAGACACAGAAGGAGCAAAGAAACAGGATACAGAGAAGTGGCGTGGTTCAGTTTAGCTCATACAATAGGCAGGACTAAACCCAGGGTCTCTGAATCCTCTGTTCACAACATCAGGAGATCCATGCTAAACATCCACAATAAAGCATCTGGGTTTCGCTCCACCACCAACATTGGTAGCATTTTTCATAGTAAGCACAAGCTGTTACAAGTTTAGCCTTTACCTTTTCCTGTTCATAGATCCAAAAAAACAGCCTTCTAGAAGATAGTTTCTTGTTTGAATATTCCATATATAAGGAACACGTTCAAATCTCAATTGCAGCAATTCCCCTCCAGAAGGACTTTCATTCCTATGTAAGAAATCTGAGGTCACTAAAGTTATCTGTCCTTACTAATGCAACATGGATCAACCATGGAACGAGAAAACAGCCACAAACAGGAATTTTCTGGTGGACCAAGAGCTACATATGTTGATAAGCCTCCTAGAAGGCCATGGGTCTCCTTCTTATCAAAACTGCCAGCTTCAAACACATATCTCCTGTGCCATGGCCTGTGATCTCATTTGTAGGGCTGTGTAACTTCTCTATCCAGGGCAGGGATACACCTGCTCCAAGAAGCACCACTTTTCCTATTTGTTGCCTTCACCAGCACTTTTCTGATTAAAGGCAAAGCTGAGGGAAAGTTAAAGAGCAGCAACAGCTGCTCCGGTGTCTTCCCCAGATGTTCAGCTATGTTCAGCCAGTTAACGGTTTGAGAAATCATTCGTCAGCAGAGGTTTTGCTGCCTTGCAGGCTTATCTCTGAAACAACATGGTACTTACAGAAAAACTGACTCTCACTCTGCCACACTTGGTACCTAGAAACTCCTTGTCATTTCTTAACCCACCGCACTCTCTATTCTCTTTGAGTTGTAGAAATTATTTGGTGCCTTGATGGATGGAGACATGAAGAAGTACCTACCCAGTAAAGACTATCTGCATGCACTCATAAAGCTTAATCTTAATGTTTCATGAATTAAAGAAGTTAACCCAGTTTTTCTGAGTCCTGTGCTTTAGCATGTCTCCCTGCTAGAGTGCTTTTTTCTGCTGATTATCATTCAATTACTATTATGATTCTCTGTTACAGGAATTGATTGCAGAGGTCAGTGAAAGGAAGATTACAACGAGAGTTAATATTGAGAATAGGGTATGGTGGAGATCAGGGCAAAGCAGAGTGGCTCATGTCTGAAGTTATAGCCGGTCAAATTACAAACAGCAAAGGGCAGTTTAAGAAGGCCAGTGTTAGGACCTCTTAACACCAGGTATCAAGGACTTGGAAGTGAACCACAGTGACAAGAGCTAATTGCCGGCAGGATACAGTCAGGACAAATTACAAGTGTTAACTGCCAATTAAAATGACAGGGCCAATATCAGGGCCACTACAAAGATCAATTATGGGATTACAGCAAAGGTCTACAAGTACATAAGAACAAAGCCCACCTGCAGCCACACAGAGCAACTCAGATGAGGAGCTTCCAAAAGTGGGAGAAGACTTTTTTTACCTTGAGGCAGCTGAAAGGCAGAGGCTCAGCCTCCCACAGGTGGCACAACTGAGGTTCAGGGAAGTTCAGGAAACAATGCTGATTTACTCTAGCTGGAGTTTCAGCTGTGAGGCCTTTACTGGTGGTAGGAGTGAGGTTTGACTTATCTTCTCCATGGTGTTAACAGCCTTATGGTTGTAAAAGACCTACCAAGAGGGGCAGGAGACAGATGTCTTTACAAAGGGCTCACTGAGAAAAGAGCACAGAGCACAGCTTTATCAGCCTGAGGAACCAACCAGGTGTGAAAACCAGACCTCCTATACTGCTACTTTGCTAAACTTGACACCAGTGGATCTGGGATCAGATGTTTTAAACTCAGCCTTGCTCTTTCCATGCTTAATTACCTGTCCATCCATAAGTACATTATGTCGTGTTTGAAAGGGCTCCTCAGATCTCTGCTGAGCACTCCAGTTGTTTCAGAGCAACAGACAGAGCTTTATGAATAAACTTAGAGATTTTCCCCTCTGTTTGCAGAACTCTCACATTGCTCTTAGGACCTGACCCATCTTCTCAGCTCACATAGACATCCTCACCCCCTTTGAAGGCATCTAGCCACAGCTGTAGCACAATCAGGACAGGGATATAAAACTGCTTTCTATCCTTTGCCCTCCAAAGCCATCTAGGTGAGGACTGAGGCCAGAGCATAAGGTGGGCAGATAGAGAAGCCACACTGGGCTGGAGGAACATATATGTAAGATTTCCCTACACCCTGAACTTTGATTTGTTCAAAGAAAGATGCCCGCATTCAGGCATATCCCAATTGCAAAACTCTGTTCCAAGTTTGCTCTCTCCTTGCATCAATTCACCAATACCTAAATGATCCCAGCTTGGAACAAAATTGCTTAGTGCCCACAGAGACTGACCACATCCATCTTTGAGCAGAACACATCACTCCAGAATCTTTCACACATGCAGGAAAGTGATTCTCTGCATGCCAATCCTAGAAAGATCAAATTACACAGTCCTGAATACCACAGAGGCTGCCCAGATTTCTTTGGAGCTGCAGGACCCACAGTGAAATTAACTGCAACCTGACAGCACACCTGCCTCTGCAGCATAACCAAGATGACACCAAAATCCCATCCCAAAAAGTATGGCTTTTTTATCCAAGCCTTGCACCCACCCTTACACTGCCCAGCTCCCAAGGTGCACTGGAGCACCATTTGTCCAGGCTGCCAAACGATGTCCCTTTTACTGGCTGGACAAAATCCCTTCAGTCCTGTGTTGTGCAGAGGCAGCCAGTCAGAACTGCACTGCCTCCTCAGCTCACCTCCAAGATGCTGCTGTAAATCCAATGAGAGATTATCTTACCTGCCACAGTGTTACCTCCTTGACTGCCAGCAACGGCAAAGGGACTGGTGAAAAATGCTGTAAATTAATTAACATCAGACCTCTTGTAGCTGTTTGTTACTGTAAACAAACATTTTAATATGCAGTAATTAATTAAATCTGCCATGCTGTCCCCCTCCTCCCATTGATCTTTCTTCAGCTTTTCTTCTGCTCTGCCTCATCTTTTTCGCTTGGTGAAACAGATCACTTGCAAACAGAGACATAGCTTTCCCAGTGGTCCAACAGCAGCGACCCAATTCAAAGAGATCACTTTCCTCTTCTTAATCAAATGTTGGGCTCTTTTTGCCCACAGATCTGGGCTTTTTTTTCCTTCCTGTGCACATTCTTTTCTCTCTCTGACACTTTCCTTCCCACTTATCAAATGCAAATATAAAACTATTTTTTAAATAAAAATTTAAAAAATATCCCAATGCTTACCAGTTGTTCCCCAGACCCAAAAAAAGAAAAAAGAAAAAAATTCTGATGATGTATTTTGGCACAATCCACTTCCCTTCATCAGAATCTTTCCAGCCCCCTGTTGTTATAGCACAGCTTTTTTATTCTCTCAACTCTACACTGAGCCCGAAGTTTTGTCTTAAGCTGTAGGCAAGCTGTACTAGGCACTGCTCAGAAAAAACACATCTTCCAGTTAAGTTTTCCTGTTGGCTTCAGCTAACACGATTACAACCAGTAGAAAGCACAAGCCCAGCATTCCAGTCAGAATGGGTTGAAGAGCATCAAGGAGAAGGAAAAGTAGGGTTGCTCCATGACAGAGTATAAACCAAGACCCAAAGGTGACCAAGGAGCAGCAGCAACACTCACCAGTTAGACTGCAGTTTCACAATATCTAGACAGGACTGCCAGAACAGGGTCTATGAGCATTCCCTTTTCCCCCACAAGGTGTGTCTTCACACCTTACAAAGACCTGGATACTGGCTGTGAAACAATCTGCTTACTCTGAGTTGACATGGAGCTATTTCAGGGGCACACAGAGCCCAGGCACCAACATGGCATGGGGAGCTTGCAGCTAAGTCACAGCTATCGTAGGGACGTGGAAACACAATAGAGATTTGATGGGAGAGACCCCAAGGACACTTAGACCAGTGCCCTTTTCCACTATCACAGCAAACACCATTTGAACTGTGCCCAGCCCAGTCTAGGTTCCATTTGGCATGTTCATCTCACTTCCATGACCCAAAAAGTATGGTAATATTTGAATAGTCAGAGTGCATAGGTTTATTGGCTGAGGACTGGGATTTAGGAACATCCCTGTATGGGCCTACAGATGGAGGTACCCATATGACAATGAATTTACAGGAAGGTATGATCGCATAATAAATGTTATGGCAATGCCTGCAGTTTGTGGAATTAATGCTTTCATTCATAGGTTGTAGCAACTTCACATTCAGACAACACTTCCAAAGACATCCAACAAAATTTTATTCCCACGGGAAAAAACCTGTTGGTGTTGGTAGAGCTAAGCTGGCACTATTTGAAGTGGGAGGCAGATGGAGCAGAAATGAGCTACAGTTCCTCACCAACACTGGTTGTGAAGGGAGAAGTTGCCCTTCCTGACAACCAGAATTACCTAAAGAACTGAGCTAGGGCCAGGAGCAGGGTCAGGAGCTGTGAGCCCCTTTGTGCTATCCTGATCACTTGATGTAATCCTTATTCCTTCCAGAGAACAGAATTTCTGCAGACCAGGCAGATCTCCCAGGCAGGAGACCACTGGCTCTGTTCCACTGTTAGGGTGCCCTAACCAGCCACAAGGCTGCCAGGGTGTGCAAGTCCTAAGGCTGCCTTGTACCTTTCAAACTGTGGGCTTCATCACAAAAGCTGACTCCAGTGAAGCCTACCACAGTCGTGAGTAACCAGCCCCTCTAAGAAGCAGGCCTTGTATTTGCAGTTTTATTATCCATTTTTCTTTTAATGTCCTGCACACTTGAGAAACCCTGTGTGAGAGTCAGAATAAGAGAGGGAAAAAGAGAGAGGGAGAGAGAGAGCTCATCATGCCCATAAAAGGGACAGATTCTGATTAGCTGAAGTTATAAAAATGATTTATACTTGCAAACATTATTTCTACTTGTATTGTTTGCCTGCAAGCGTTAACATCACGTCATGGACACTGTAGCCAGACTCAGTCATCCCTTGAGACAGGACAGATGGCTAACGTCCCCTTCCTATCAAAGAAACCCCCGAATGCAGAATTGGGGTGACCAGAAGAAAGACTTTGCTCTGGCTCTTGGCACTTCCGAGCCTCATGGGAACATTCATCCTCATACAGCCAAAACAGAGTCCCAGGCATCAAGAAGAACAATCCTGATGTCAGCTTCTTCTCTGTGCTTGGCATTTCTCGAGCAGGAGAAGCATGCTGAGTCCTGCCTATATTGTGCGTTTTCCCCGCCTCCTGCCAGCCCAGATCTGGGTTTATTTCCTCATCCGTGATTATTGTAAAGAGGAGCAGAATGAAATGCAGATGCAAAACATGCTCGTAAGAATTTCCTCTCTCTCTCTCCCCCATCTGCCAGAGAATAGATTTTAATCTTTAATCCATGAGCAATCAGCGAACACTAGCGAATTGCAAATTACAGATGTTTTACTGTCTTTGGCATTTTTAGCTTCCTCGCTTCCCCACTGCCACTCAGTGTCTTTCTCACATCCTCTCCTCTTCTGCATTCATCGAATGCCACGCGCCATCACCAAAACCATATGACACTGTCATCATTTGGTAATTAAACCTTTACTCACTTTAAATACGCAAAGCTGGCTGGGGTAAGCAGCACTTAACCCTTTCCTGACAGGCTTTATGCATATCTGCAATGATCGGAAGTGGGGGGATGGTAGACAAATAGTAGGTGAGGGGAAGCCCAAAGTTTCAAACTGTGTTCAAGTCTTGATGGCTTTCTCTGAAAATGTTCCTGCTCTAAGAGAGGCCAAAAAAGATGACAAAGGTCTCTGCTTGCTTCATTTACCTTCTGTCTGGACTGTGTGGTGCCACTGGCAAAGGGAAGCACAGGCTCCTCTGTTAAAAAAACCCCATGGGCTGCTGGAAGACATGAGATTCCTGGTAAAGGAACTACTCACCACAACTTTAACCCTGCACCACACTTTCATACTAAGCAATTACAGGCTCAGCCCTGGCTACTTGAAGTTGTTTATTAGCACAAACTGTCCCAGTCTGAGGTCCTTGGTTTGATTCTTTGCTGCCCAAATGGAGATCTCCAAAGAAAATCAAGTGCAAGGACAACAGGCAGACATAGAAAAGATATAGAAGCGTAGGCAATCCCTCAAGAGGGGTAAAAAGTAGGTTTATAATCATCCTTCCTGGAAGTATGTTTCAGCTGTGAAAGACAAGGAAGAAGTTTTATATTGCCTCAGTTGCAAGCTTATAGAGAAAAGACAAAATATGGCATAAATACCCTCAGCAAGAGCTGCTGCACTGGCCTGGGTCTCTTGTCTTAGGGTGGCTTCCATCAAGGCTTATAGCAGGGTCCCAGGTACAAGAGAACACTCAAACCTACTAGTCTGTAAGAGATCTGAATTCTCAGTGGAGGTTAAATCACAATTCATTATCAAAAGAGTCCAAGGTAAATTGGAGCTGGAGAGAGTAAGACATGGCAAGAAGGAAGGGAGGGAGGGAGGGAGGAAAACGTTGCTGCAATTATTTTGCCATAGATTGGCAGGGCCTGCTTTCCCTGTAAGAAGACTGAAACATTTGGGGAAACATAAATAACAGTTGACAAGAGACTGCACCGTAGAGACAGGCAGTAATTGTTTCACCTCCCTCTGTGCCCTGTCCACTATAGGCTCCCAAGGAACTACCTTTGTATCTTAGCTCGAGGCAGCAGCTCAGGGCCCCTCTGGACCAGGAACAGCCAGAGCCTTAATCATTTTCTACAAGTTTGTCAATTTAACAAGTGTTTGCCCAAGGGGCATCTGTCTTCCTGCCTTCCTTTATTCCTCTCTCTACTTGTTTGTTTGTGAGCTGGTGCACTCTGGCTGCTATCACCAGCTTCACACAAGTCTGGCTCTAAGCAGAATGTGGCCCTCACTAGAAGCAATATGGTTAACCCCAAGTTTCAGAGGTTACTAAACAGTATCCTCTCCACTTTCCACCTTCACTTCTTCTTTTCCTCCATCTCTCCTTCGTGTGTGTGTGGGCTGCAGCAGTCACACAGTGATCCTTCTCTCCTGCCTCCCTGCACCAGAGACTGAGTTTACCCCATGGCAGCTGGAATTAAATTCATCAAAAAGCTGAGCACTGGCTGTTCTTGAAAGTAATGTCTTTCAGTAAGTCCCCACAGGATGTGGGGCAGCACCAGGGAGCTCTGGTTCATCAAGGCATTTTGGAAAGGCATCCTCCTGATGGGTGTCTCAGCTGAAGGTACAGCTGTGTCAAGTGAGGAAGAAGAGGAAGTCAGGAGTGAAGGCTGATGGGAAGGGGCTGTACTCCCCTCCCAATGCCAGGTCCCTAGGCTCTCTCAAAGTATGACAGATTGAAACACAGGACTTGGAATTTTCACAGTACTTGAGACAACTGAAAAGCAGGTACTGAATTGTCTCTCTTTTTTCTGTTTGAATGTAGCAATTAGAAAAAAAAATACCATAAGAAAGTATTATAATGCCTGATTTTAAATGTATTAATTTGTTTCAGATTTCTCAGAGCAGGGTTACTTTCACAGACACTGTTCCTATTAGCCATAACGCTCAATATCATTGTAATACTCCATTAGAATAACTCAGCATTATATCAAGAAAACTATTTATTCCCTCTCACATTACTCTAAGCTTCTGTTCTCAGAGAGCATTGAACTTTGGTGCCCACAATTATCAAGTCCTAGTCTTAACCCTAGCCCAAATCTCAAGCTTCAGGATCAAGTCACCCATCTCTACAGTAAAGTAGAATGACGAACATGGAAATTCAGAGACACTAGATCTCTTCCTCATTATAAAGGCACAGCAGAGAATAATAAAAAAATAGGAGTGTTCAATCAAACAAGTGAGAGCCAGAATTGTCATCCTGTACTAAGAGAGAACAAAGCCCTGATGAGAACCAAACATCTCCCTAAGGATGACAACCCCAGAGAACACATGGATTTTGGCTTTCTCAACCTAGAACTTCACTTGAATTGTAATGGACGGCCCACCCTTGCAGTCAAGAAAAATCAAGACTCAGCAGCCGTGAGAGCTCTATAATATCCAATCAAACTTGGTTCTAGTCATTTGGATTGATGTGATTCTCCAGCCTATATTTGTGGCTGCAATCAGACTTTTATTCTAGTTTGGTTGTGAGACTACAAAGATTGAATCTTCTAGTTCAATGCCCCGTAGTACTGCTATCTACATTTATATAGTGCTGTGCCACTCTCTCTTCAAGAGAGGGGTGTGTTTGTCTGGAAGCATTACAATATTTTTTTCCTGAATCACTTTTATGAATTTCATTGTTCTAGTATGGCAGCATCAAGACGTTTTAGAGATCTTTATACAGTATCTCCAGGACAGTTACTGCTGTCTTAAAGACAGGGTAAAAACACAGAATAAATTCAGCCAGTATCTCCTACAATACTTAGTTAAGACATAAGCATAAATAGGAATATGCAGGAGGTTTGGATCCTAGCCTAGATTATATTTAGGTCTAAATATTAAATATGTGACTAAATTACCAAAGTGTTTGAAGAACTCATTAAAGATAGGAGTGGAAAGAAACTGCTGGCAATTACTTCCCTGTGAGATGGGACAGGGAAGAAAGGATTGACTGCAAAACACACTTGTGTTCCAGACATGGCTTTTATTATGGAGCTGGTTGTTAAGAGCTCAGGCAACATGACATTACTGCAGACAGGCAGTAGCAGCAGTCCCAGGAAACCTCCCTGCCACTCACCTGTCAGAATTTAATTTTTTACAGGGGGGCTGGCCTTGAGCTTTTTACTTAGGTCAGAATAACTGATTAGAAGGGAAGACTTGCCTTGACCATGATCCATTTGAGAAAGGTGAGCAAAAGAACATCCACTTAAACACTTGGATTCATGACATATTGCATCTCATATAAACCATATGAGAGACAAAAAGTCTCAAGTCCAATGAGACATCTACCAGGATGCTCACTTGTTGGCTTCTCTTGATCTTTTAGACAGCAAAGAGATGTTTCGCAAGAGCCAGAAGTACCACAACAGCTATTGTTGGGATTGTCACCTCCAAGAAGGTATCCATGTGAATAACTATGAGCCACACATTCCAGTGTTCCACTTCAGCTGCAAGAAGCCTAAAGCTGACAGCAGAATTTGTCTCTGTAAGCTGCCCTGTGCTCTCTATATGCTTGCAACTGCATCACAGCTTCTTCAAGACTTGCTGCCCCCAGGCCCTTCACATGCCAGCAGTGGTTTATAATCTCAGTCTCCTTACCATTGGCAGGCAAGTCTTCAAGGAAAATGGGTGAAAAATCCAGGAAATGTGTCGTGGTTTAGCTTGGCCCAGGTTTTTCCAGTGGGGGGGCCACAGAGATGACTCCTCTGTGAAGCTTCCCGAAGCCTTCACCATGTCCAGCTCTGAGATGATGGACATGCTGCTGGCCAAGGCTGGGCCAATTAGAGATGTTGGTTATGCCTCTGTGAAAAACATATTTAAGAAGAAACCAAAACAATGGGCGCACGCACTTTTTCTTAGCCAGAGGAGGAGGAGGAGGAGGTGAGAATGTGTGAGGGAAAACAACATGGAGAGACCAAGGTCAGTGGAGAAGGAGGGGGAGGGGCGCCAGAGCTCTGCAGCCTCTGCAGGCCGTGGTGAGGCCCATGGTGAAGCAGGGGGTGCCCCTGCAGCCCATGGGGACCCACGGAAATGCTGAGATCCACTCGCCCATGCTGAAGCGAGAGGATGCCCTGGAGGAGGCCGTGGTTCAGAGGGAGTCCTAGTGGAGAAACAGGCCTTGACTTGCACCCTGAGACTGAACTGAGTGCCCCACACTGGAGTGGGTGGGTGCCTGAGAGAGAGAGNAGTTTTGGGGAGACTGCTTGCTCGTGGGGACACCATCACGTGCAGCAGTGTCAGGCGGGCTGCTGCCAGTGAGACCCATGGCTACGCAGAGGAAAAGAGCCTCTCCCCAGGCAGGGGAAGAAGATCTGGGTGATGAACTGACCTACCAATCCCCCCATCCCCCAATACCTTGTTCCCGTGTGCAGCTGCTGGGAAGGAGGGAGGGGGGTGAGTGGAGAAACGGTGGCCTTGAAGGGTTTATTTTACTTCTCATTTACTCCTCTGACTCTGTTAGTAATAAATTAGATCACTTTGCAACCTAAGTTAGTCCTGTTTTGCCCATTTGAGTGCGTCTTCTCCCGGGTTTCCTTATCTCAACTCATGAGCCCTGGGTGTGGGTGTGTTAATCTAGGGGTACCTGGCATTTGGCCAGGCTTAAACCACAACACCTTATTAATCACTGTTAGCAATGACAAGGAAGAAGCAAGTCCTGGACCATATCTGGATACAGGAAGGAGAACTGGAAAGACCACTTCCCAACCAGTAAACAAAGGCCCCAGAGGCAGAGGCTGAAATTACTCAGACGCAATCAGGGAAGCTGGAGTATGTTTACAGGTTCCCTTCAATCTGGCATGAAAATGGACAGGACCAAAGCAGACATACCAGGGCACTTTCCACCGGCCACTTTGATCAAGAAAAGTCTCTTCTGCCTACCCCACCCATTTCTTGGTGATAAACATCTCCCTAGGTCATTTGTAATGAAGGTGATGGGTTTAAGTGGAGATGAACAAACCACAATACATGGAGCATTTGCCAAGTCCTGGTAATGGGCTACAGAGGCAGAAATGCAGCCACCCTTCACATCATTCTCAACTCTTTCTTTATGGCCACAGTCAGCTAGGTGCCAGAATGTTTTCCTCTGTGGCATTCTTCTCTGCATGGCACTATTTAATATGAGAGACCCCAGGCAAGACAGAACACAGATGGGATATGCACTTGCTCTGCACTGACTACTGTGGAATTAACAGGGAGATCAATGAGGAGTTTCTAGGAAAAAGATTTAATTACCCACGGTCTGTCCTCCCCACCTCCCTTCCACAACTTTGTCTGACTTACTGACATGTCTACCCCAGGTCTTCTCCAGCCCTTCCACTCATCTAGCCTAGGCATTTCACTGACACACAGTCAGCCTGCAAGAACAAGAACTGCTCCAGAAAGTAACTTAAATCCTAGGTCAGATCCTAGATTCCCTGGCTACATCTCTGGCTCTGCTAGCAATAGAAAGAGCCTCAACTATCCAGCATTCCAGGTGAAAAGATCCAACAAGACATTTTGCTGGGGTGGGGCAAAGAGCTGCAGTTGGGCAGGCAGAACAAAAAGGAGTGGGAATGAGTGTTCCAGAACATAAAGGCACTGTACTTAGAGGGATAAATGATGATGCAGGAGAGGTGAAATTAAAATACCAAACTTCAGAAAGTCAGTAATTGACATACACTATTCACAGTGCTGGGTCTTCATCTGTACTGCCACCAGTTTCCCCAAGTCAAACTGGAAAGTATGTCACATCCTGTTCGATCCTGGGAGGTAACTGGAGTCTTTCAGACTTGCAGGTCACTGTGTATCTATAGCCTCCCCTCTAGCACACTAAAAGATCATGTAGAATCATGAAGCCCACTCTTAGCACACTGCCCAATAACACTCACAGAGCAATCTGCCCTATGAACTGCAAGGAGAGATGGAGACTTTGGGAGATTGCATGGATATGCAGTCCAGATGACTGCCATGGAAACAACTTGGCTAGCCTGGCTCCATCAGGAGGAATACCTGCCCAAGGCCAGCAACCCAGCAGGAAGACTGCTCTGTTGAAGAGAATAGGAGCCCATTTCCAGACCATTTCTTCCATTTCTCCTGCCAACATCAGCTGTTCCCCTATTATCAGGCTTTGGCCAAGTGCTTTCCATCCAAGTGTTCTCACGATCTGCTTTCCATTTTCCCTAGGCCAAGGAAGCTGAGGTTACACAGGAAGATCCTAGAGTAGGCAACATAATGTTTAAGAGCTTCAGAAAGCAATGGAGATAATTGATTCTGGAGTTCTTGGTTGAAAAGAAGCAAAGCAGGAAAATGTTCAAAAGTATTTAACCTGGCCTTCTAGCAAACAGAGATGAGAAGCTCTTTATCAGAGTGTGCTAGGGGAAGCAATACAAGCCACTTCCCTTCTCAGTGCCTTTTTTTATCTCTTCCCAACTTTTCCCCTCCAGCCACCCTCACCTCAGTGCTTTTTGATATATGTGCTCTCTGACTCTATAGCACCTTGCACACAGCTGCTGGCCTCACAATGGTAACAATGACAAACTCCAGTGTCAGACAGTCTACTGGGGAAGCTGGGAAAGGTCTGGGACACAAACAAACTTGTATCATTACAGGAAAGGAGAGTGGGAAGTCCATCAGTATTGTCCTAGACTTGAGACGGGCCTGGCAAAACCCTGGAAAGAAAGCAACACCAGATGGGCTTGCACAGAGCACCATCACGTGGACTGAAACCTGGCTGGTGGCCTGTAAAGCAAAGGTAAGGTAACATAATAATGATCAGCACAGGAAAGGGAATAGCTGAGTTGATGTCAGGCCAATTCACAGGTTTATTAATGACATAGAGCAAAGGATATCAAATACTTTAGTAAATGATACCAAATTTTCTCCTTCGTCAGCTCAGCAATGAAGACAGGGCCAAGTGAAGACTCTTTACTCATTTTATGCCTATGGTCTAATATAAGTTCTTCTGCCACAGTTATGGTCACAGCACCCACTCTGTGATGATCACTTCCCTTGTCCCTTGTAAGAATGAAATAAACCCTATCCTGTTCAGCATCCAAAAGGAAAAGAGATCAGTCTGCCTAGCAAGGCTGGAGGCAAGCTGACGTGCTGGGGTTTGCCTCAACGCTTGATGGGTGAATCACGTTATACTTCATCATGATAAAAACCCAGTATGAAAACAGACAAGACATGAACATTAGCTATACCAAAACAATTACCTATGGGTGCTTTACAATACCTAGGAAAGTCATAGTAGCTTAGTTTTTTGGGGTTGGTTTTTTTGGTGGTTTTTTTTTTTTTTTTTGTAGGAGGTGTTAAGAAATAGGGAATGTTTGCCCTGAATGACTTTGCCCTCATACGGAGTGCTGAAGGACGTGAACATGCACAGAACCTGCTTGAAATAACCAACACTCAAGGCATTCCCAAGGTCATTTCACCGCATGGTAACTAGTCCAGCTGAATCTCAAGCAGCCGCAGATGAGAATTTCCTGTTTCCTGTTGCTCCCTGAGGACATTTGAACAGTAAGACACCATGTCAGTTGCTCCCAGAAAGTAACTATCAGGCTGGTGGCCAGGATCTGTGCAATCAGCACATGAATTAGTTTGGCTATAGGTCTGTGGTAAACACATGCCAGTCACAGAGCAGGCAGAGAGCCTCCCACTCTACTCTAGTGGCATCAGAGAAATCAACCAGAAGGAGAAAAGGAGAAAGGTAGCTTTTCAGCAAAGCAGATGGCAAAATCATGTTAGAAAAGACAGTGAGCTGGCCCTCAGCTGCTATATGCAAAGCCCATGAGCAAAAGAGCAGTTTTGTTCATGAACGAGGGAAGTAGGAGGCAGCATTTCTATAGGGCATCACAGACAGAGGAAGATCTCACTAAATGTAATGGAAATGAAGCAAGCAAAAATAAACTTGCAGGTTATGTGGAAGTGCCCTAAGAGAGAGGATGAAAGCCTTGGGATTATTTAGGTCACATGAAACTTTCCTGGATAAGGCATCTAATCACACACAGTGAAGAAAAACTTCTGCTCACCACTTGAGGAGGAATAGCCAAAGGACCACCTCATACTCCCAATGCAGGAGTGGCTTCCACCAGGACATGACTGATGAAGCATTCAGCTATCCCAGTGCATTGCCCAGTGGTTAGCAATGCAGCCAAATGCAGGCAGAGCAATTCTGAGGGCTCCTTGCAGGCTCCTGAATCAGTATTGGGAAGTTTGGCTCATCATCAGCCCCTGATGCGAGTTCCTTCCTTTGCCCAAGCAGACTGCTGATTAACTAGGAATTAAGCTGGCATGAGACAAGAGCTTGTTGATGTCTCTATAAAGCTTCAGCTGATAGACAAAAATAACTTTCATGTTGTCTATTCTGCTTCATCTTCTGCAAACATGCCTGGTTCTGCCAGACTGTCAGCCAAGGCCCTCCCAACACTGTAGTTTTCTGCTTGTACTCAGCAGGAAGAGATGTGCAGCTTGCTCATGCTCTCTTTCCCACACATCCCTGTTCAGCCAGGTGCAGACTCACATTCACATGTGCCCCACACATTCCCGCTCATGACTCAGACACCTACACATGTGTTCACATATAAGAATCCCCAGGCTGCATATGGACATTCACCAAGTGTTCAAGGATACACAGGGGAACTTATATTGTCACATAGACACACACACTTTCTCACCTCCCTCTCAGGTGTAATCATATCCATATAAATGTCTATGAATGTTTGGAGATGCCTTCACTTGAGGAGATACATTCCATCTCCTCTTCATTCACCACACAAGCATTCACATGCACCACAGCACAGATACCCTGTGCAAAGCCCAGACTCTTTAGACATGCTAAGACATAAATTAATACTTACTCACATGCAAGACATGCACAAAACATGCATATTTGAACATGCTTGCAAAGAGTGCAAATATACTGCAAACTTAGAGAAAGAAATACTTTTAAATCATGTTCATTTATACGTGTGCAAAGCAACCTCACTGAGAAATGAATTGCTGACATTTCTGTAAGGGGAAGAGTTGCTCTTTACTAAAGATTAAGCTCTTTTTCTCGTTGCGGTTCATCACTGGGTTAGAAACACAGAGCAGTTTTAAACTGCAGATATTTGTTACCATAATTAACATTAAAGATTCCTCACAAACCAGTTAAGTAGAAAAAATCTGCCCTCTTCCCTGTGCCCAGCATACAGTCACCTCCAACGCCACCACTGCTACATGTTCTACAGCCGTACCAGGTCCCAGGCAAAGGATCAGGAGCCCATAGTGAGCTGTACAGGGTGACCTTACAATATCTGAATTCCTTCCCATGCAACATGACAGACAACGACAGTGGCAGGGCCTGTTTTGCCTGGATGAGCAGTACCTGCTTGCACTCTGGCCTCTTTCCCGCCCTGCACTCTCTTTCCCACTGCACACCTCTATGCCTCCAACTTCCTGGCAAACACACACTGCTTTGCTCTCTGGACTCACCAGCGGGCACCTGGTTCTCACAAGTCTCCGCAAAGAGTGACGGACGGCGCAGATCTGTGCAAGCACTGAAACAGGCGGCCGGGCAGCTGTGACGGGGTGAAGACATAATGCTCTCTGACATGCACATTTACATCGTCAACACAATCACTGATGTGAATTTGAATTCTCACCTGCTTAGAAGAATATTTTCCTGTCTCCAAAGCTGCTAGTTCATCACTGATCTTTCCAATGGGAATTTTTCATACCTTTTTGAAAGTATATTTTCTTCACAAGTCAGTGATCTGCTAGTAATGGAAAAGCTACATGTATGAACTTACTTGTTTCTGAATTACATCTTTTCTTCTCTTTTCCCTAGCTCTGCCCCCAAGAAGTATGAGGCACTAAGTCCAAAACTGCTAGCACTTACACAGAAGACACTTTGGCAGATCTGTCTCCCAATCACTTCAGCAGTCATAAATTAGCTTCAAATCATGTATAAATGTTTTCAGAAGAGAAGCAGGGAGTTTAGGAAAAAAGAAAATAATAATGAGGAAAAAAACCCTGCTGTAATTTAGTTGTTCAAATGAAGAAATTCAAGCTAACTTTTTATCACATACCAAAGCAAACACATAGGGGCTACCATCACAGGCTAAGAGAATACCAAATTTGAGTGAAGGCTTGCAAATTTTCATATGGGTTTTTGGCCATAAGAGTTCATACAAGAGCAAACATGATCATATCAGAAAAGCATCTAGCAATGCATTCTTGGAGTATTCACCAAGGCTTCAGGAAAAAAAGCTACTGGTGCTAAAATATCCTAATGCAGATTTTAAGTAGGAGAAGAGAGAGTAAAAATAAGTTTAAAGTCTTTGTGAAGAATAATCAGAGACTGCAAAGGTTTTGATCCACAAAAGGATCCAAACTGTAAAGGGAAGGGGAAAGGGACTGTTCTTAATTTCTCCATCAAATTTTGTCTGACCCTAGGAAACAGTTTTGAAACATTCATTTCACAGACAACAGAAGAGGGACACCTCTTAACTGCCACTAATTCACAAAATATTAAATTCTTACTTTGCAAATATTTATTGAGCTCTAATGGTGAAAAACAATGAGCCAGGATGCAAACAAACTGTATCAAGAACCTCAAAGAATCCCTCAATGGAGTGTTCAGGCCTCTGTTTGCAACATCAGCTCTCAAAAACAAATGAAACCTCAAGACAAAGGGCAGAGGGCTCCAGTAGCTCTGTGGGATAAGCAAAGACATCTGTGAGGGAAGAACAAGGGCCAGCTGTGCACTCAGGGAGAACAAGCCAGGGGCTGAGGGCAGCCCCAGTGCAGGCACACAGTGGTGGGGCAGGATTGCACAGTGCCACGAGCTGCCAGCAGGCTCCATCCACAGGGTCAGACAGGACTGGAGAAAATGCTATAACATGGGCCTAACGACCACACAAAAGTCGCGGTTAACAGACATGACTGGAAACAAACTGTAACACATGAAAGAATGGCACCCAGGAGACAAACTACCTATAATGCAAGGCCAAAATCTATGTAAAGGGTCAGGAAAACAGGCACACCTACCGCATAAACAAAGTAAGGACTACATCTGAGCTTAAATAGACCTTCTGGGCCCCAGCCCATGAGCCAGAGGGTATGGGGCATGTGGAGGCCACAGGTGAGGCTGGTGAGCGCATTAAAGTCCTTTGGGACATCTGACACCCTTTCTCAGGAGAAGGTACTTTTTCCCAATAGGATGCAAGCAGACTAACATCCAAGCCCTGCTTAGAAGAGTGCTCTATAGCTCATGCCACTACACAGACATCCGAAGCAAGAGTGCCCAAAAACTGCCAGAGCACTTCTGCCAAGAGGAGCTGCTTCTCTGTGGGATTCAGGAAACCTGGTGCAACCTCCTGGTCTCTAGACAAGAGAAGAGCAAACCTGCTCTTGATTTTGTCCAAGCCTGAGGAGGCAACTTAAGTATTTTGTTTAATAGTTCTTTACTAAATTAGCAATAACCTGCTTCCCAGATCTGCTGCTCTTTTTCTCTGTGCCTTCCTCTACTTTTGCCGTTGCTTCTCACCAGTAACACAGAAACACTGTATCTGTTCTTCCTACCTAAGTACTCTGTGCTAACTTTGAAAAACATTTCTGAAAAGCATCCCATAAGGTTCTCAGATAGGTGCTTTGAAGAAAAATTCTTTCCTAAATGAAGATTTTAGAGCAAAGACTAATCTGTATTGTCTTTGCCTTCCAAGGTGACACCAGAGTATTAACTAGCTAAATAATGGCAT
>VZRN01004182.1:270547-374465 GCA_013397935.1 Dasyornis broadbenti
TTTTTAATTTTTTTTTTCCCCTAAGTCTTGAAGTTGAGTTTTAGAGGCGACACGGCGGCTTCAGCCGATTTCTTCCCCTTCCTTTGCCTCCCCATGGATATGCACTGCAAAGCAGACCCCTTCTCAGCAATGCACCGTGAGTACTGGAACCCGGCTCCTTCCGCTGCTGTCCGTTTCTCATCCCTCCATTCTTCCTTCCCCAACCATCCTTTCTCACCTGATCCTCCTTCAGGTCCACCTTTTCACCCTGGCCGATACCGGGCTTAGAGAGGCGTTCAGAAGGCAGGACGGATACTGCCGGCCCGGGCAGCAGAGCTAGCATGCCGGGCAGCCCCGGAGCCGAAGGGAGCAGAGCTCCGTGACGGCAGTAGGGCGGGGGTCAGGATCCCCAGTCCGAGAACAGGGGACTGTGTGCGGCTGTGCCTGTGCTGCGTGCCCTGTCTGTGCAAAATGAAGCCCCCCACCACCCCGACCCAGATCTATATACACTTTCCCCGTCGTCCCTCAGACAGCAAGAGTTTATTCTGACTCGTGTCAGCCCCCGGGACAGGCCCTTTCCCTGTCCGTGCTCAGCCGGGCCGGGGCTCCCCGCAACACTCCGTGGCTTTAACCCCCCAGGTTTCGCCGCGATCCGATGCTGTTTGCTTTGATTTCGGGTTTCAGTGACAGAGAGGGAAGAAGCCAGTTTCAAATTAATGGCGGGTTAGTCGGTGGCTGTTCTGTGAGTCGGTTTGGTTTGGCGAAAGGTTGGACTGCGGGAAAAATAGGACAATTGTATGGCTGGGAAATGAAGTGGCTTTGGAGGCTCCCAAGAAGTCACGATCCCTCCTGGTTTATTTACCAGATACACGGTGCGAATTTTAAATGCATTCCTGGCATTTAAAGGAAAGTGCATTCGAGATATATTTTCAATTTAAAAAGCCTTTCTTAAGAGAGGGATGAAGGAAAGTGAAAAGCCCCCTTTATCAGGGACTGTAACAAGGAATTTCTAGTCATTTTAATTTTATCGCAGGAGAGAAAATCATTCCGAGATTTAAATTAAAGAAGAAAAAATACAAATAGAAAGCCGAGATTGAGAGTATGTTGAGTCAGGAAATGAATAATTAAGAGCAATTTGTAACTTTTGACACTGAAACTTTTGAGGACACGCCCTGCCCGCTGCATAAAACACAAATCGAATAGATAGAAAATGGAAATGCTTGAAGTTTAAAAAAATCCCAATTTTGCCTTGAGAAGGAAGGCACAGAAACACAAACCTGTGATTAAATCCCCAAACGTGGATGTAGGTAACTGCCTTTCTGTTCCCTAATAATTGATTTCCAGTATACATTACTTAAAATGTGAGGTTTAATTTCCGAAGAGCTTTACCAGCAAACAGTCCGTGCATTAGACATTATTTTTAGTTTTCAGCGGTGCGACCTGTTTTCAGACACGATGTCAGTAATTCTGCCTCCAGTACGATCCGAAACGTGTACACAGACGAAAGAGGCATTTCACTGTCGCTGATTTTTTAAAAACTCGGGGGAGATTCCTTACCAATTTTTGGCTTCCGATTAGGAAAAAAACCCCAAAAAACCAAACCCAAACAAAACAAACAAACAAAAAAAAAACCTAACAACCCCACCAACATTTGATTCGTTTCCTAAAGTGTATTGCTGCAGACCTGGATATTACTAAGCAATTAAAACAAATGCGGGCTCAGTCTCCTGACACACAGACAGACACCAACACACGATCGGTACGACAGCGGCACGACTGGGTCTGTGCAGATACAGATGCCGGCACTTACAGGCAGATAAATACACGTAAATGTCTGACTGCTCTGATAGAAAGAACATTAGAAAACCACGGGGCAGAGTAAAACAATTTCGTGTGAAAAATATCCGGACTGCAATAATTTGAATTATTAATTTTTAATCTTTTTGCATCTGTTGCCTTTTAATACTTTGTAATGCGAGTTATAATAGGTCCTTTGAATTATTTATCATGGAGTTGCCGAAGAAATTGCTATCTTGTAACTTTAGAGGCAACATGTGCAAAAGGGGCTCTGAACAAACGAAGGAAGAACACAACAATATACACCCGCGGGTTTTAGTGGAGGAAGATAAATATCCCCCGTCCTCTCTGAAACTCTAAATATGTTTTTTAAAAAGACTAGCAAAAGAATGTAACAAATAACCCTGGTTCAGCGGGGAACGACGAGAAATCCAGCCGGCGCCCCGGCCGATGGGGCTGGGAGGGGATGTGTGAAGGTGTTACTGACGGGGTGGCGGAGATGGGAAAAACTCTATTTGTGCGAAAGGACTTGGATCGATCGCAGGGCAATGAGAGTTTCCACTAAGTTCAGAGCCAATAAGTCAGTGTCAGGAGCAAGAGAGAAAAAAACCTCAACGAAAATACAAACAGATCATTTTTCAGCAAACTGCAAAACGAACTAAGATCTCCTGGTGAGGAAAATACAGGAGGTTAGGGTTGTGTAAAAGGAGAGCTTTAATACAGCGTGCACTCCACAGCTTTATCAGCTGGATATTCCAGAGACAGGGACGCTCAGGTAGCAGCGCCAGCAAAGCTGTACCGCCTGTGAGTGGGCATCTCCCCACGCCCCGGGCAAAGGCGAACTGCTCCCGGCTCTAACGTAGATGTTTGATTCACGACCAACTGTCTTGTTACGTCCCAAAACGAGATATTTCCCTTTATCCCTGTCACTCCGTTTCTCGTGTTCACACTTAGCAGGTGCATACTTATATTTTTTCCCTCAAGTTATTTCTAGACATGGAGAAAGACAGACCAGGGGGAAAAAGCGATCCTAGCAGTCCTATCTGAGAGAGAGAGCAGATTTTCGTCTGGATAGGGGGGAACAGAAGAAAACAGAGCATTTAAAATTCTCCCTGAATTAGGTTTGTGTGGTGGAAAAAATACTGGAACTGTACGAGTGTGTTATTGTTTTGTTTGGTTTTTTTTTCCTGGAAAATTTTTCCTGTACAGATCAAAAGCTGATGAGAGGGAGGGTCTGCCTGTAAAGGAACACCGGCCGTGGGACAAAAAATATTTTCTTTTTCTCTCTCCCTCCATTTCTTGCCCTTCCTCTTTTTCTCTCTGAGTCCTTTCAACTCGCATCCCAAAATAACGGGAGAGGACTGCTTGCATGGGGGACATGCCGCGGGGTGAGAGAGGGCGGAGTTCGCGAGGAACTGTAATTGACAACGTGATAGAAAATCCTGGAAAGAAAATGAGAGAAAAAGCCCAGGAGTAAAGAGAAGGGGATCTGCGGCAGAGTCCGCCCGGAGCATGTAAGAGGTCGAGCTCTGGAGTTTGGGAGTGCATCGCTGCTCTGCTCTGGAGAGAGGAGCGGGCTCTGTTTCCATTTTCGGCCCACCACAATGGCCCTGAGAATCCACTGCTCCGGCATCCCGATCGGGACCGCAGGAGGAGAGCGGCTCAGGGAGGGGAGGCGGCGTACGGGAAGGTGGAGGGCAGTCTTCCTCCGGCTTGGGAAAATTCACTGTCTTCTCTTTCCTTTCTATCTCTCCATCTTTCATCCTTTTCCTTTTTCTCTTCCATCTTTCGCTTCCTTTCCTTTCCTTTCCTTTCCTTTCCTTTCCTTTCCTTTCCTTTCCTTTCCTTTCCTTTCCTTTCCTTTCCTTTCTTCCTTCTTTTCCTTCCTTTCTTCCTTCCTCTCTTTCTTTTCTTTTTTTTTCTTTCTTTCTTTCTTTTTCTTTCTTTCTTTCTTTCTTTCTTTCTTTCTTTCTTTCTTTCTTTCTTTCTTTCTTTCTTTCTTTCTTTCTTTCTTTCTTTCTTTCTTTCTTTCTTTCTTTCTTTCTTTCTTTCTCTCTCTCTCTCTCTCTCTCTCT
Organism: Dasyornis broadbenti; assembly: GCA_013397935.1. Classification (NCBI taxonomy): domain Eukaryota; kingdom Metazoa; phylum Chordata; class Aves; order Passeriformes; family Dasyornithidae; genus Dasyornis; species Dasyornis broadbenti. Next base: position 274,399 of record VZRN01004182.1, read on the forward strand.
CTCTCTCTCTCTCTCTCTCTCTTCTTTTCTTTCCCTTTCTCCATCTCTTTATCTTTCCCTTGTTATTTCTTTCTCTCATTTTCTCATTCTCCCTGTTTTTTTCATCTTTTCTCTCTTTCTCCCTTTTTATCTTCTCTCACTTCCCCACGTCCTGTTCCTTACTCTAGACCCCCCGCCATCACCTCCATCCATCTGTAATGACTGGAGATTTTGCAGTACGAGTGGTGAAGAATCCACGACTAACGGTGTATTTCTGGTGTGCGTGGGTTGTTGTGTTTTTTTTATTTCTCTTTCCCCAGCAGGGCACGGGGGTGTGAACCAGCTCGGGGGGGTGTTTGTGAACGGCAGGCCCCTACCTGACGTGGTGAGACAAAGGATAGTGGAGCTGGCTCACCAGGGGGTGCGACCCTGTGACATTTCCAGGCAGCTGCGGGTCAGCCACGGTTGTGTCAGCAAGATCCTGGGCAGGTAAGGAAAGAGGCAGCTTCTTCCCCTCCCCTGAGACTGAAACGTTGCATCCCTTCCCCGCTCCAGTATGACCTTCCGCCCTTCCCGTGGCACCGAGCTCTCCCCGCCACGACCCCGAGCGGCCCCGGCACCTTCGCACAGTGGGAGCCTGCGGCTGACCAGAGCCCCCTCCTCCAGCTGGCAAGGACGTGTTTCTCTCCCGCCTCCCCTCTTCCCTCAAAGGCGGTGTTTGAAAACTCCTGGGAAGACAAAATAATTTGAGAAGGGTGGGCAGGCAGGCGGGAAAGAGAAGGGACGGGAGAAAGAAAACGAAAGAACGACCAAAAAATCCCAACCCAGCAACAACAAAAAAAAATCCTAACTAACAATCCGTGAGCAGCCTTACCAAATACACGGGTAAATAAATAAATAACGGGGCAAATAAATAAATAAATAAATGCCCACGATAACCGATCATCGCCAAATGCGGTGTGCAGTATCCGTAGGGGCTACTCGGGGAGACCCAGCGTCCTAGCCCGGTTGCTCGGATGCGGAGCGGTGTGAGCAGGCAGCAGAGCCCCAGCCGCCGGTGTGCGCGCTGCCGTGCCCGGCGAATGCCGGGCCAGAGACGCTGCCGGCAGCAGAGCTAACGGCCAGCGGGGACGTGGGCTGGAGCTGTCCTGCTCGAGCACCCGCTTTCGAGGGACCCCGGGGCAGAGATAAACCACTCTCCTGCATCTGCAGCCCAGCCAGCGCCCCGGCCGGGAGCGGCCGGCTGGGAGATCCAGGGCGCGGGAGTGCGAGCCCGTCACTGCCCTCTCCCGACGCCCACTTCCCGGCCGCCCGGTCCGATCCCGCGCTCGGCGGGCTTCGCCTGCGGATAGCTGCATCGGGCAAAGGGTTTCTGTTTTATTTCCCGACCCCACGGCCTAAAAGAAGTGCGTGCGTGTAAAGCAGGGGAAGGGGGAAGTAGCACCCCTCGCTTCTAACACACACACACAAAAACACACACACACAAAAAAAAAAAAAAAAAAAAAAAAAAAAAAGGAAAACGACCCCACACAAGGGAGANGAGATGAAAAAAAAAAAAAAAAAAAAAAAAAAAAGAGAGAGACCGAGCCCTAGAGAGGCGAAGGGATTGCCTTAGCCCCAGGTCAGGCTGCCTGGCGCCTCGCGGAGCCGCGCCATGCAGCGCCCGAGCGGCCGCGGCCCGACACCGCGCACCCGCAGGCCGAAGCAGAGGTGGGGCACGGGGCAGGGGCCGCGGGGTGCTGTGAGGGGCAGTTGATCTCTGAGTGCTCGAGGACGGCGGAGCCCTTCCCGGCACGGCAGGTCACTGACCGTCTTTTGTGCAGGTATTATGAGACGGGGAGCATCAAGCCCGGCGTGATCGGAGGCTCCAAACCCAAAGTGGCCACCCCCAAAGTAGTGGATAAAATAGCCGAGTACAAGAGACAAAACCCGACAATGTTCGCTTGGGAGATCCGGGACAGGCTACTGGCCGAAGGCATCTGCGACAACGACACGGTCCCCAGTGTCTCCTCCATAAACAGGTAAGAGCAACCCCGCAGCTCGCGGCCCAGTCGCATCTTTACGGCCCCATAAAAGCTCTTCCAACAGCGAGGACGGCCTAATCCTTCCTCGGTCAGGGTAAATCTATCTTTCTCCAGTTCCCTGTCCGCAGCGGGACCGGTGAGCACGGCCCGCCAGTCCCCGGCCCCGCCGTGACCTCCGAGCCCGGTTCCGGACAGTGGGACCGAACAACAGCTGCCCGTGCTCCCAGCACCCGCCCCGGGCAGCGAGTGCGCGGATCTGTCCAGGGGTTTTGCTGCCGCAGGGCCGCAGGTCGTGCCCACCGCCTGGCCCGGGGACAGCCGGGGGCCGGGGCAGCGCTGCTGCGAGGGCAGCTGAGCTCCCGGCCGAGCAGCCCGGCACTGCCGCAGCACTGGGTGCTGTTCAGGCTGGCAGGGTGATGGGCTGCGGAGCCGGGGTTTCCTGTGTCCCTCGAACACCCATACCGGGGTGTACATGACCGCCAGCTTTGCCAGGGTATTAGAGCTCTGAGCCTAAGGGCTGCCGTCATCTTCAGCCAAGCCGGGCTCACAGCCGCAAGCCGCTGAGCGCCGGAGGAAGGATTCCCTTGCCTCCACTCCCCCGGCTCACTCCCCATCGGCAACCCGAGGGAACGGCTAAATTTGCCGGGCTCTTCTTTACCCGGCTGGGGAGCTATGCTCCCCGCGGTCCCTGCGGCCCCGACTCGGTCTGATCCCTGCCCTCGGAGGAGGCTAAGCAGCAACAGAATCGATTTCACACTGGCGAACCATTTCCCCCCCTTTTCCTCCCCCGGCTGCTAGGGTGCGAATTTTGGTGGTGGAGGAACTCGGATTTGGTCTCAGGTCTGAGGTGACAAAAATAACCATATCACAGGCAAAAAACCAGAATCGATGTAGGAGAAAAGGGAATAGATGTAATCGAGTACTGACAGACGTTAAAGCACTCAGAGTGTTCACATGCCTCCACATTTAAACACAACATACATCAGATCTTCACACTTTGGCAACACAACACTCTTGTGCACACAGTAAAAGTAATTACACTGTTTTAGTGTAATGTATGTACAAATACCCTGACTATGCCCACAGAAATACGACCTCTAGAAACAGAGTAACACAGATATTTGCAAAAAGGTACATACATAGGCATGAACTATGTCACCAACAGAGTAAAAATACATGAAATTTTGGATGCAATCCCAAATGTATGGCTCTTCCCACTCAAATAAATATACATAGGGTATGCATAAATAAGCATGCAGGCTTTTGTAGTGTCTACATAGATAAAATGCACAAATCGATATATTGTCCCTTTTGATAAATAACAAATATAGCCAGATTAAAAAAAAAAAAAAACAAAAACAAAACAAAAATCGTGTATTTATGGCAAGGGAAGTAAAAAATAAATAGCAAGGAAAACACAATGGTATTTTTTGTCTTGCACTTTTCATGGCAGATTTATCAAAATATGGCTAATAACTCAGACTGTGTATTTCTAAATCTGGCATCCTATATAAATGGGTTTTAATATTTTGCAAATGATATGGAATTATCCCAAATCATCTTGAAAACAGCAGGTAGAATTAGCTAGTGGAATGTACCTTGGCTAAGAAAGATTCCCTCAGACACACTGTCTCTGTAATATACTGCTAGGCTACCCTAGGAAATTATCCCTGTGTGTGCCATCTGTATTAAAATGGTTATTAAGTTATGAACAGGGTAACATAATACTGATCGGCTAATTATACACCCTCCTAAAAAACCTCCAGGTCTCTGTTACTCTCTCAGTCAGGTATTGAAATAATAACAGTTTGACATTCAGGCACCTTACAAAGGCAGCTGTGGAAGGACGGACAACTACCCCTGTAAGGAACTGAGCTGGTGGTGTGGAAGTTCAGAGGAACGGCCATAGGCTCCTTGGAGAAATAGCATATATGGACCCAACCTACATTTATACTTCAGCTAGCTCAAGGGATCTCAGCATCCAAAAGTCACTGAAATCTCAGTCTTATGCTCGCTGGACCCAATGCCTCATGTCTGGGTTGCGATGTCCTGGGCAGAAAGCTGAGCACCAGATTTGACTCCCACCATGCTACCAGTCTGTGGCAGGGCTTTGGGAATTTGTACCTCAGCTTGTACCACGCTGGAAATGAAAACTGATCTTTCTCAGAAGGAGGTGGAAACAGATGTCAGTTAGATTGTGTTTATAAAATACTTTGAGGACAAGTGTGTTGTAGCTACTAAGTATTATTATACTAAAGAGGCTCAGCTCTGACCTACCACTGCAATGGCATTTGAATGTGTAGTCCCCAAGGCTCAAGTGCATTTTAGCTTCCTAAGATTTAGTTTTCCTCCATTCCTTTTAAAAATTCAGACTCAGCTTTCCACTGTTCACCTTTGTATGAGGCTCCCCAAAACTCACATCTGGGAGGAAGCGAGCCCAAAACACAGGTCATAAAATTTGCAAGTCTATCCTAGACAAGAATGGGATGGTGAACCGGGAAAAAAAATGCAGTAAAATAAGAAATATTGAGTATATTAGGGCCTGATCCTAGTGCTGTAGAGAGTAGCATGAACTTCATCACTCCATCCAGTGACTTCCACGACTCCAGCTCACAGAACTCACAAAACAAAAAGAAAGGCCTAAGTTCACAATTTAAATATACATTTTTCTCTCCCTCATTGTAAAAATTCACATACAGAATTGGGTCAGTTCTTTGTAACAGCAAATCCCTTACCCACAGTACAATCACAAATTGGAGTTAATCTAAGAGTTTCTGAGCAGCTTCAGAGAGATGACAATTTTAAAACCTAACCTTCAAAAAATATCTGTATTCTTATTTCTGTAAAATGTGGAGTTTCCAAAACAAAATCTGGTTTGGCCCAATGTCTAGAACGGTTAGAGCTACATCCATGAGCATTTTAACATCTCAAGACAATTAGCAAGGCATTTACATAAAAAGAAGTTACCTATATCCCTAGATAGACTGTGAATACTGCACTTCAAAACTGAGATGTCCTTGTACATGGAAAAAAAAATTACTTTTCATTATTATAAGATTTTCTGAAAATGTATTAATTACGTTTTATTTTCTTGCTGAGAATTAGTCTAATGTTAGCAAAGGCTTTTGGGTGAGAGACTACAAAACAGCAAACTTTCAATTCCATTTTAAAAATCTCCCGTAAATGCTTTAATTTTATTTTTTTTTAATACATTAATTTTGTGTGCCTACACTGCACTGATCTGTCACTATTGCACTGAGAATAATAGGATGCATTTGGGATGACATGTTAGTCAGCATTGAGTTTTATCAGAAACTTGTTCATACCAAACTCATGCAGATAAAGGGTAGATACAAGCTCTAGTGAAAAATGTAACTTAACTACCCTGTCAAGATTCAGGAAAAAATACTAAAGTCTTCAGCTATGCAGTAGATTTCTTTTAATTATGGAAGAAGTCTAGAGAGTATACAAGTTAATAAGCAAAGCGTACCAGAAATTACAGGATCGAGATCACTTATCTCTGTGCAAAGAGCTTTCCTGTTCTCACTTCATACATTAAGTACTATGCAGTATAAACCAATTGTGTACGTGTAGGTATACACACATACATATATACAAATGTGTATATAAACATGCATGTATGTAAACTCACATAGTGCATGTAATTGAGAAGCAGGCAAATGACAGAAGATCTTAATTCTTTGGTAAGCAATTAATGCTTACTTTAAATGGCTTGAGCACCTTGCTTCTTGAGCACTCTGCCAGCCCAAACTTTTCCATCTATCATATGATTATAAACCAGTTATCTTTGGTCACTTCAGGTTAGTCTATTTCAACTGAATTTAGACACTGCTAAATTTAGACACTCCTTGTGGCAGTCTCCTAAGAATGAACTCGGAGGCAGATGTTAGTGAGAATTTTTCCTTTATTTAGCGGAACATACCGTTTGCCTAAGAGCATAGGTTTCATGAGATGATAATCATCCCAGAAAAATCTTTTGAATTAGACAGTGTATTTTAATAGGAACAGGATGGAGCACATCACGGACATACGTTCATGGTAATGCAAGTTATGCAACGGACATTGTAGTTTAAGCACTATTTCCTGCTTCTCTTAAATTAATGACTTATCTTGGATTAATGAATGAGGTTCAGAAAGGCAAAGCAAAACAACCTGCCCCTGATTTGTCCATCTATCCCAGTTCTTGGATGGTCAGGTTCAGTACTAAGGACTCCCTGTTAGTCCTTGCCCAAGGCATGCCAAAGGTAAAGCATTCCAGAGTTCAGTCAGCCTTCTGGATACACTTTGGACCCTGAGTTCCTGAGAGCATGCTTAACTAACGCCCCATGGCAGAGAATAGAGTTTTGTGGATATATTATCTCAGACAAACTGGTAGATGTTTTTTCGATCTTCTCTTAGGTATTGGGTATCCATTAATTACTAGTGTTAAGCACATGGTTTAGGGAGATGTTTCCATTTTCATGATATAGCAATTGGCTAATGATGCCTAGTTAAAGTCTCCAATAATGATACGCTTTTAAAAATACATATGGAAAGACACATACATTGACTTGGGTTATAAAGGCCAGTGGAATATACTTGTACATTGAAATATTATTGAGCATATGGTCAATTTCAGTGGCTGCAGGCAGGCCTGTAGTTTAGAGCAAAGAATGGCATATTGGAAGATCAGATTTATTTTACTAGTTCTGACATTAATTTTCTGATTGATCTTGGGCAGGTCACATGGACTTCTTAGGAGGCTGTTTTGCCATCTGTAAAATGAAAATAACAGCTTTTAGCTACCTTTATAAAACTCGATATGATCTTTCACTAAAAATGTCTATTGAGTTCAACACGTAACGAGAAAAAGTTCAAAACTGGAGCTAGGTTGTTTTACATCAGTTGAGGCTTTAGCTCATGCAATTGAGATGAATGTAACATTTCAAGACAAATAATTGTCTTGCAAAAACCAGGTGCATTAGGGCAGGGGCTATGTTATATGTGGAAGAAATTAGTATTATGCAAACACAGCTTTCTGAGTCACCCTTGCTAGCCGGCAGCACTTGAGAATTCCCCAGAGGACATCCCAGCCAAAGCCACTGGTGAATCTCTTCTTGTTTTTCCCACTGAACAAATCTGTAATTCTGGGAAGATAGGTAATGAGTCTAGGGAGAAGCTGGAAGAGTACACAGTGTCTCTAAAGGCAGCTTGTTCATAGTGATCAAAAGTAGTGACAACTGCATTGTCTGCAGTGAACTCGGGGTGAACTGCCCGAGTTTTAACTCATAAGCGTGTGTGTATGTGTCACACAAACCTACGACCACTGCTAGTATTTAGTAGTCACAAGTCAGTTTTCCCAATATTGAGACCAAATACTCGGCTTGTCATGTAGTCTGGATTTGCCTCTGTGTGACATTGTTTTGGCGCAGGGGAGGGGTGAAGAAAACTTGTCTGACAGTACTCAACAGAGATCACCAGGACTTGTAACCTGGCATGTCCTAGAGTGCACAGAAAGTCCCGGGGTTCTATCAGGAATCCTCTCTCCTAGCTGATGCTGAGTCTAAGGCTCCTTTCTGATTTCCTACATCAGGGCATGCTCTCAAGATAGAAGACTTCTACTGCCAGTTGCTTTCAGCTGAGCAAAGAACGTAATCGGGTCACACAGGGCTTCATTACAGGGAATACACTCCTTTAAATTCATACTCTTTTCCATCAGACACAAACCTGGTATTATCTTCTTTTTATCATTGCAAATAAAGGACAGGCTCATAAAGCAGAGGTTACAGACAATGTTACTGCAGCTGAAAGAGTAAATGAATGCTCACAGCATTTCTCTTTGTCTTATTCATCGTATCTGGCCATTGGACGGTTGTATGGGGGGAAATACAATAAGCTGCATTTTTTCTAATTTTCATATTGCAGAGATATTAGCTCAACAGAGGCAGTCAGCAAGTAAAATTTTTTGTGCCTGGGAAGTTTTGAGTTCCCTGTTCCGTGAACCTCGAAGTTCAGAACCATATCAGCCCCTTTATCACCTAAAAATCCCAGCCCTTCCTTTTTTATAGAGGTACAAAAAGCTTGATTTTTGCTGCAAGTTAAATATTTTCAAGATTTTGCAACTAGTGAATTATTGCTGCATTCTCCCATAGAGGTAGCTGCATTGCTGTGCTGGGTGAGTGAGTCTTATGGAGCTAAACCTCATTTACCAGAATCACTATTATGTGAAAAAAAACTCATTTGACTTTGGGAGAAAAGAGGAGAAAATATAAGTGGCTTGGCCAAGAAATGACGAAGGGGTGAGAACAATATAGTGATCTGAAGGGCACAGTCCTTCCAACAGCAAAGGAATTATTCACATTTAAACAAAGCACTATAGCCAGGAATGAAGGGAGGGAAATAAGAAAGCAGACATTTAAATGGTAGCAGAAGGTGTCCCCTGATAGGGAGGTCCATTAAAATGTGGAATTGCATCCCATAGGAATTCCTGATTTCTTGGAATATATATAACTAGATGGCATTAATAACAAGCAAATATACAATAAGAAATACTCTTGTGTTTGCTAAAGATAGATAATGGTCTAGCAGGCCAGCTGGACCTTTTATGATATGATGACATGGTGCATACAAAACAAAATTGTGTTTTCAGATGTATATCAAATATCAAAAGACTCCCATCTCTAACCCTATTCAAACAAAAAAAAATTCATATTACTTGAATAACAGTATATGACTTCAAAACAGTTGAACAAGGCTGAGCTTCACTTAGATTCCATTGTCCTTAGTTAAGTCATGGTGAAATTCAAGTTTAGGCTCTCTACTTAAAATCAGCAAAATATTTAGAGATGCCACTTTTGGGGTTGGTATCTATAAATGGAAAGCTAGAGAATTCCAAAAGCATTTGCCATTGGTCTGACATCCACACAGCTAACTGAGGCTTTAGGAAATCCCATCTGTGTGTAGATGGCTCTGACAACGATTACTACTCATGAAAGCATCAGAAAGGTTTGAGTTCTTCTCCTAAATGATTATTTTTTAAACTGAGACTAATAGGAATGAGGATTTTTCCCACTGTAATCCAAATTAATCTATTGGAGCCTATACGTGTATTGCCATATTTACCAGTTCCAACTGCTTAAAAATGCCAAGGCAGAGCCTAAACTGTGTAATTGGCATAAGAATCTGAGCACTTGTTTTTGTAGGTTTTTTTTGTAGGTTTGTTTTCACTTGTTTTCTCTTTCCTACTCTAAATTTTAAAGGGGATTTGGATATCTGACTCCTATTAAACAACTTTAAAAACATCTTAACAATGCAGTTCTTTGAGTCTTGTGAGAGCTGGCAGGTCTCTTTACAAGTCCCCACAAGCACTGGCAATATACTTTATTAAATGAGAGCTGAAATTCTCATGCTACCACTTGACTAGAGGAGCTGGAAAACCCACAGAAAACACCATTAGGCCTGTGGTGAAATACTAGACACTATGATATTCAGCACTAGCTTCCAATTTTCTCTAGTACCAGTAACTGAGGGCTGATTTTGCAGCACTTACATGGCTATCTACCCAGCTGAAAATCACAAATCTAATCACTTGGTTTCCAAACTCCTCAGGGTGCACTTGCAAATATTCATTTCCAATCAATTTACACCTGCTAATATTTCTCAATGCTCACATGTGATCACAGAGTTAGAAGCAATGCTGATGCTTACTATTTCTCTTGCAGTAGCATAAGCTCTGTGCATAGATCAGAAACCATTGTCCAAAACAGGCACAGCGTAAACAGGAATTTCTTCCAAGAGACACTTGTAGGAAATAATTATATACATGTCTTTCTTTACACCATTCCCTTGGCTTCTACTGGGCTCATAATTCAGACAGTCCTCAAGGTTTCAGGGGTCCTGAAACAAACATCTTTGTCTGTCATAGGAAATGAGATATCTGGGAAGCGCTCACTCATCAAGTCCAAGTCTAGGTAAAAAGCAGACCAAAACTGGGGAGTCCTTTTCTATGGGCTCATTTCTGACAAGACGGAGGCTGAACACTAGCTAGGCTGCAACAGCCTCCCCCCCTCTTCCATGATAAGTAGGCATATAAATAAATAAATAAATGGCATCCTAACTGCACTGAGAACTCAATAAAACAATCACATCAAATATGAGGAGGTATAAATCTCATGTCTGCACAGGTAACCCACTCAATTGCTTTTATTACGGCTCAGCCTGACTCCATTTATTACCATCCGTGGCCTGGGTGAAGGATGTTTGCATGGAGGGTGGTCTCCTGGTGAAATCCTATCCCTGGAGCAGCGACAATCAGCCCATACAGAGGTGGATTTTGGTGGGGCGACCAAAGGCAGATCCATCCGTCTGCATGAAAACTAATCAATAACACTGTAACTAGACCCCTTGTCACCGGGAAATGGACAACACAATAGTTCAGTCCTGGAGACGTAGGAGAGGAATAGCTGTAGTTGGGGTATGAAGAATGACAGGATGTATGCACGAAATGTTTGAGACACATGCAGAGAATATGTCTGTCCATACAGATATTGAGGAAGAGTGATGGTATAGAAGGAGTGTAGAAGGTATGTTAATATATAGAAGGCAAATTTGAAAGTTTGATGTGTTCAGAGGTGGGTATGGGGAACAAAAAAGCTGAACTATACTGCATTTTTTTGTATAGGACATTTATACAGGGACTCTGAGTGCAAAGCAGATAGGTGCCTTTGGGGAAATGTGCCTGCTGGTTGGATACTACATTTGGTATATGGTAGAGAACGTGTATCTCTGAACAGGCAAATACATGGTGACACAAAACACTGGTACACAAAAGGAAGCATATGCAGGAGTTCAACGCAGTCAGGGAAGTATATTCCTTTGTCCTTTGTCTGGCTTGGGATTTATGTGTGTACTAGTTTTGACAGAGAGGAGGAAGAGTAATGTGCCAAAAGCCTGGTCTAACGGACTTGTGAGTCCACAGACAAACTTCCCAGAAAATGCTATGTATGAAACATTTACCCAATCCTCACTGCTAATTCAGAAAGGGAGATTCTGGTGACTTGTCTCTGCCTGTATGAAAAATAGAAATAGGACATTTCTTGCTTTTGTCATCCCCTAGCTCTGCAGTTCCTGTAGTGTTTCTAAAACCTGTACAATGTATTGCTCCCCAGGCTTCTAGTAACTCCCTCAACACATGCACACATGCATACATACACAGGTATGCCAGAGTTTGCCTTTAATAATTGTTCTCTCCTGGGGACAAATTTACTTTTCGTATGTTTAGCTCCATTTTTAACAGATCCTCTTCTTTCCAAGATAAGAATTCTCTGCTCTCTCTAAGGGTCCAAAGCATATGGGTTAAATATCTGTCTCTGCTTGGGGGACAAATTGCATCAAGATTACTGATCAGCTCTGCTCAAAATGTCCATCACTGTATTTCATTTGAGAAGGGTGGTACCCATGTCTTGCAAGGCAGACTGATGTCTGTTTGTTAATTTACACAAGGAAAAGCAGAGACTGCGACCAGACAACAAAGTCACAAAAGAAACCTTCATGTATCTGTCAGACAGACTGCCCTGCACCACCTCTAGTTCCAGGGTAGTTGCATAGTTCTGGCAACAAAAAGAGTACTCATGTCATTGGTCAGGAAACATTACTATTCCAGCCCTTTGATTTCCAAAACCTATCCTCATTTGTTTCAAGCTGGACCAAAATATGACAGCAACCTCATTACTCCACTGCCCACTTTCAAGCTCTCACTTTAAAATTGCACTCAAATTCTTCGAGCACTAAGATTTGAGCTCTTCTTAAAGGGATTACCACCTTTCAATACACTCATGTTTCTCTAAAAATTCTTTTAAGAACAAGTTTTGGTCATCTGCCTTTGTAAAGAAAGACCATAGCACAATGTAGCTAGGTAATAGCGCCTGCTGTTAATATTTGCCTAAATTTAGGCCACTTCTTGGTTGTTTAAATGAAGACTCTTGAACTTGAAAAAAATAAACCTTTCTACATAAATTACACATACACAAAAAATACATACTCATTTATAAAATCAGTGTGAAGGGAGGAGATGTATAAGAGAAGAGAGAAGGAAGGAATAACATTTCTGAAGAAAAGGGTATCATGTTTGCACACTGAGTGTATAGGGGAAGTGTATTTCAGGGATATGTTACGAACAAATGCGCCAAGGTAGTGCAAGCAGAGGCAGAGTGAAAAACGTGCAGTGTCACAAATTCCCTTTCCCTATGGAACAAATAACAAATTTAGAGTTTAAAAGTGACAATGTTTGTAGTGCTGACTCTAACAGACAGAGCCACAACATGAAGTTTCCAGAACAGGAAGAGAGCACAGTGGGTTGGGTAAGGAAAGGGCAAGAGATAAGGATGGAGCGAAAGGCTAAAGCAGATTTAAACTGTATTCTGTCAAAATCAGATCTGCTGTAGCTTTCCAGAAGGCAGTTTGGGCCTCTGTGCCAAACAAGATGCCGAGTCATTCAGTATTAACATCCAACTCCCTTATGTGGCTTTAATAATTTCAGGCGACACATGTGCCTGAGTCTAGGGTCTGTGAGTATGAAGGCAGCCAGGATGGGGACAGGGTAAGTGGGTCTGGCTGCATGCAAATTCTTGTAAGGTGCACGGGCTGGAGAGCAGGAAGGAAGTGCATGGATGAGCTTGTATGCTTGCACATGAGAAAGCCCACATAAATTTGTAAAAAGATGAATATCATGATTCTAAATCCCCTCTGCAGTTTACATGAGTTTTTATGACCTACAAATATTTAAAGAAAAATGCATGCCTATAGCTCTTCAAATTGGGAAAGCTGGTGGCACAGGCAGACATGAAATGGAAAGGAGTGTGGCCCATTTCAGGTGGATGTGTATACAAGGGAATGCCCCTGGCACAGTGGAAGACAAGGGATAAAGTGATCCTGGGGAATACAGTCTTATGAAGCATGCGAGAGGAGGATGATAGCCCTGTAAATGAAGCCCTACTACTGTTTAGAGAACCACTTTTCCAAAATGAAAGCACCTTCTGCACCACTTGAATGTGCTCCAGGATCACTCTGTGCACAGTGAAGTAATTTGAGCATGGAAACCTAGGTGCATTTGTGCAGATAAACTGCTGAGTCTCTATTGTTCCATCAGACAATCTTCTCTGTAATGGATATTTGGGCGAGACATGCCCTATACCCCATGACATGTGTACAAGGAGGAGCATGGGCATATCACTAGGGCAACATGTCCAGCTGGGAGTATAGACTTATAGCAAGTAGGTATTATTGGTCTGTGTAAGAACTAAGAACAGTTTAATCCATGGGAACAACATCACAATTCTGCAGTTACATGCAGGGAGTCATAGTGGTGAGAAAAGGCATGGCAATATGTGGGACACTGCATAGGATCCTGTGTGACTACTTCCCAATGGCCAGACAGTCTTGTAAATGCACTGATGAGCTATGGCTGTAAGCAGATGCAGGAGGGAGTCCTAACAGTGCTCATATGTTTGTCAGCAGTTCTTTTGGATAGAGCTGGGGATAAGGTGCTCTGGCTGGCAGCTATACCACCAACGTGCTGAGGAAACACAGCTGGTGAGATGGGCAGCATCAGTAACACAAACACACATGCAAGCATATGTACGACAAAGTGGCATCTGCTGAGATGTGTGAGCACAAAGATGTATGGCAGGGCAAATACACATATACAAGCGAATGTCATGTACAAATGTAGGGACACGTGCCTGTTGTGGGTACCAAGTGCAACTGAGGGAATGAGGGGCGTATATGGCATGATATATTTCTCAGGGAGTCGATGTGCGGTAGTTCACCTGATACGTGATGCAAGAAGAGGATACATGGGGGTAGTGGGGGCAGAGGAGATTATGCTAAAGGAGATATTTCTAATTATAGCTATAGTTTAATGCACTGGACGCTGCCCTTCTCTCCCCTCCTCTTGCACTCTTCTCCTCATTACCCAGGTTATCTTGTTTGGGTTAAGAGGCCAATTTCAACAGACTACAATTGAAGAGTGAAGAGAATCTGATAAGATAAGGAAGGGACATCATTCCTCAAGGGATCAATAGAGGTTTCATGTTCCTCCTTCCCCTGCTGTGTCCCTAACACGCTAACACTCTGTGTCCATGGGCCTGGTTTATTTACTCTGCCTGTCTGCAAAGACTGGGAAGGAAGTGCGGGAGTAGAGGGGGGCTGTAGCCTGTCTGTCACACAGCCAGAGCAGGGAGGGGGGCATAAGGAAGGGACCATGGTCTCCCCTGGGACTCATGAGGAAGCAGGGAGGTGACAAGTCTGATACCCTTCTGGCTCTGGCAGGGGCACAGATTCACAGGGGAGGTGTTCACCTTTGGCCTTTTATCTCATCGTTGTGCTCTGCAAGAAAAGAATATTGATAATTTTTCTTGATTTAGACTTGCTTTCCGTAGCTTCCATGTGCAGGAAAGCTCAAGCTTTTTATAAGCACTCACAGGGCAACCTCTCAGGGCCCCTCAGGGTGACCGTGGCATAATTACCCCTTCCACAAGGAGGGCTGGTAGCTGTTCCTGAGTAGGTTTATGTTAGTATCTGAAGTTCAGGCTTGACAAACCCAGTATCTTACAAGCTGTTCTTAGCAGTTTTTTGGACCAAACCAGCATGTGAGGATTCCTTTAAGAAACATGAAGCTTTCTCAGCAGTGAATACAGGTCCTCTCACGGCAGGGCTGCCAGGGCTCCCACACTGCAAAGGCAGAGTTTGTTCCACTCTTGACTCATGTGCCTTGGCAGGAAGATGCGTCTCTCACAGAAGCAATGTGAGATTCATAGGAACGCATGCCCATGTGAGATACATATGAATGTGCAGGCAGCTGGGGCTCTGTAAAGAAGTCTCTCCAGGAGGCCCAGCCTCCCACATCAGGCAAGCACTGAGGACATTCCCCTGTCTCTGCAGCTGGCGTAGGAATGCTCAGGCACAGGGAGATGAGCTGAGAGGTCAACACAGTACAGGATCCAATCCAGATCCCATACAACAGGGCTAGGCAAGTTGCTGGAGAGACTGAGACATGGAGGGGTCTGGGGCTGAGATATCTTCTTCCAGCTGATTTCTCTTTTATTTTTAACACCCAGAGAAACAGACGCTGAGAGCAAGTCAGTCATGCAGTGAGCATGTGGCAGAGTTGGGAATACAACCCAGATCCCCTGACTCCCAACCTCAGGCTTTAACCACTAGACCATGCTTCCCTCTAAGCCACCTTGAACTTTCCTCAGTGAGGATGGGGGCTACTAAGCCTCTGTGGGCTGCAGTTTACCAAGCTGTCAGGAGTGTGCTCACTGGACCGCCTCACCAGAGACAGCCTTCCTCACGCATGCTAAAAAAGTTGAAAAGAAATTCATTTCATGGCCGGTGGTTGCTTAAAAAAGGCGATTCCAGCATATGTATGTGATAAATGTTAACTGTGCATTAATCGCATTAAAGAGGACCCTATAAACTTTTCATTTCTAATTAAATTCTGGCCGGTGATTCTGGCGAAGCCAGCTCACTCTGGGCCTTTGTTTATGTGGAAAATTAAAATGCAAATACAATGGAATTTATTTCCATTACTAGAGTGATATGCTGGGCTCCTCTGTTTAACAGCCTCCAATTATTTTTCAAACAGGTCTCTCTCCCTCTCTCCCTCCCTCACTCTCTCTTTTTTTTTGCCTTCTCCCTGCTACCCTGATGCTGCTACCCCAGCGTGAGGGATGGGAGCTGGTAAAGTAGTGGGTGGGCTAAGGATCATGTAATCTGTCCAAGGTCAAATTCAGGCCAGAATATAGAGGAGAAAGTGGGGAAAAGAGTGTGAGAGCACAAACAAGGGAGCAGGAGAAATAACAAGGCTTGAGCTAATGCAAGGATGAGGAAGGACTTCCCTGTTAGCAACCTCACTGAAAAATATAAGCTAAATTCAGTGGCTTGCTAAATCCCAGCCATACAGATGACCTGACTGGGAGAGGTCATAGGTCTTTCCTGATGAAATATTTTGATGAGAAGGTTCAATTGACAACTCTCTCTGGAAGCTTTCTGGATTTTTCACAGCCTTTTTCATACACTTTGTCTGGATGAGACTGCTGCTGGGCTAAATCTTGATGGCTGAGAAAGGACAGAACAGGCCCAGTGCCAGACACATTGCCTGCACAGAGCAAATAAATTCATGCAGCAATGACACATAATCATCAGCTGAAAAATAACTGAACTCTCTAGTTCATTTCCAAGGGACCAAAAGTGGCCACAATGTTTTAAAGCATTACTGCACAATAACCACACAAGTCAGAAGCCATTGCACAAACCCAGAGATTCATTGTACGTTTAAAATTTCTTAACACATACATTTACTGCTAAATGTTGCTGACACAGAATCCCATTCTTTCTTACATATATGAGAGACCCAGGTCAATTCAGACTTGGGAAGTCACACACAGATCAGAGGCATCTGTTAACTGACACAGATGCCCTTCTATGCATTAATGTAGAAAGTCATACAAGAAGACCCTTGCAAAGGCAAGCGTGCACTTCACTAAAGACGTAATAATTTATAGATCCTTTCACAGACTCAGTCAAATCTATTTGAAACTGCACAGTATAGTCTTGCATGTAATTGTGAACAAATGTATCAAAAAACGTAACTGAAAGGTCTTAGCAAAACCCCTGAGTACATCAGAAGACACATACACACCTTGAAGTGTGCAGCTGAGAACCAGCCAGACCTGCCACCCCACATGTCACACACACACAAGAGAGAAATACCTTCAGCATGCCCCACTGGCAGGGAGAGCTCCTGAGCCAAAGGGATATTCTTTTAGTGCATGTGAGCATCTTAAGGAATTACCTAGTGTAAATGATCCTGCCCTAGCCGAGACAGGGAAACACGAGAAGGACACATTCACTTACAATACCGAAAAGAGGCCATTATCCAGTCAAACAACCCAATCCCTGACATCATTATTCAATACACAGGAGCCCTGAAATGCACACTAACTCAATCACACTATTACAAAATAATACTGATGGAATCAATGAGACAGACATGTGGTCATACAAAGCATACCCACCCTGGTGTTAATACACAGTAACAGCCACTCAACAAGCAAATACAAAACAGCCATTCACGACCACAGGGCAAAACCACCAAAACACAGGGCCACGTTCTCAAAGGAGATTTGAAAACTCTGGTAACAAAACCCACCCTTGCCAGAGGGGTCTTAGGGTATGGGCAAAATTTGGCAGTTGTCAGCCTAGTGAGTAGCAAATAGTAAAAGCCTTGTTGAGCAGCACAGCCGAGTACATTCATGTCCTAGTGAGGCTGGTGGGCTCCCAAGGCACTCAGAACCATTCACGATTGCACCCATAGCCTTGAAATAGACTGGTGCAGTGAAGTGACACCTCTGTTCAATGACCAAAGCATCATGCAGGCACTCTTAACACAAGCAGGGGTGCATGACGTTCAAGCCTCACCAAAACACAAGCCAATAGAAAAAAGCAAATCCTACAGAATATCACAAATAAAATAAATTCACACTGTAGACAGATGAAAACACTGTTCAGCACCCAAAGTCACAGAACCATCCCACAGATGCACCTCTGCAAAACAGGCAAATCCCCTTCCCAAACCACAACAGCACACTCAAACCTAACACAGCACTAGTGTCTTTTTCCCTTTAGAGAGGAATAAAGCAAAGTGACACATAGAACATGCTCATAATGCCACAAATAATCAGACTTCCTTGTGCCTCACAGATTGTGCCAGACCATGCTAGCCCAAGCGCTTAACACACAGCCCAAACAGCCAGCTTTTGCAAATCCTGCATGATCTTCTTGGGAGGGAGATGGGGAACTGGACTGTTAAGTCCTTTCCCTGGCACAGCTGGCATCAGCTCATAGCAAGTGGTGTGCACAAGAATATGCTGTTATTGAAAAAGCCAGCAATGCTGGGGGAAGACTGCTGTTGGTTGTGTGTGCCTGCATGTGTTGAGTGTACAGGAATTCCCCTTCCTCTACCCAGTGCCGCTGCTTGTAGCCATTAAAAAGCCCAGGTCCTCATGCTGGGTGTTCAGTGAGTATTGATTCAGACTGCAAGCAATTTTAATATTTCTTCAGGGACTTTCCAGCAACAGCACAAGTCATTAATTCACCCTCCCAAATTGCTTATTCAATAGAAGGAACATGGCTCCTGAATAAAGTCCCAGAATTTATGTGACTCACAAGAGTCAGGAGGTCAAACAACTGTTATGGAGCGAAGTTAAAAATCCAAATAAAATATTGACACTTTTTTGGGAGTGAGAGGAGGGGGGAGGGGGAAGGGAAAGAAAAGGTATTTAAAATAGGGTTTTGTTGCAATGCCCCCAGGATAAAGAATGGAAAGAGATTGAAGACAAGCTGGAGTTTGTAAAATCAATGGGATTTATTGCATATCCGCTTGGCATTTAATAACTCCTTCCTTTCCATCTTCTCCTGCTCTGTTTGTACATGGGGGAGATAAAAACTACAAATAGCCAGCCACAAAGTACACAGATGGATACCCCAAACATCAACACACAAAGGCAGGTACATGCAGGGATGAATGTTACTGAGAGGCAGTGACATAGCATCAGAAGGTCTTCTCAGGACTCAGTTTCTTGGCTGAACTAGATGGAGCCACTCACATATGTCATTACGTTATACCCACATAGTAGCAGGGAGTATGTGCCCAAAGTCTCAGTTAAAAAAAAAAAAGGCTGGGAGGGGAAACTGAGGCACAGAGTGAATTAAAAGACTCTGCTCACTCACAGAGTCCATCAACAGGGATCCAGATCTCCTGGTGCCCAGTTAGTGTTTTTGCTGCTGAATGACACTGCCTTTTACAGGAATGAAAACCCTCAGTGTGACTGAGATCAAGCCTCAAGAAGGCATCCATCTCACAGGAGGGACACACAAACCACACAAAGAAACGGATCTACAGACACCGTGCGAGCCTATCCATATGCAGATAGATGCACACACAGATACAAACACATACATGCTTTTACTAAGCCCATTGTTATTCAGAAAGCAGCGCAGCCAGATCACACACAGAAGTAGGAGCACACCTGCAGACAGACAGACCTGCAACAGCCTATGTATACAAACGCACAAGCACACACACACACACTCAGATAAATCAGTACAGCCCCGTACAGCAGCACAGCCACACTAAAAGTCACTGCTTCTGCAAGCCTAGATTTTACTTACAGTGGAATCCTCTTACCTAGCTGCACATAAATGGATGCCCACATACACTGAAGTGCATTCTGCAAAAGCATATTAATATATAGGACTGTCTCACTGCACTCTACTGTGGATGATTCAGTGAAACCATGCTAATTTTCTACCAGTCAAAGATTTGAGACTGTGGTAGCCATCAAACAACATTATTCATAAGCAGTAACTCTATTAAAAAACAGCACACGAAAATATAGCCGAACCCTCTAATCAAACACTACTGGATGGTTAGGACATTTAAGTGGCTTTCTTTGGTTTCTTTGGGTTTTTTGTTTGTCTGGTTGAGTTTTTAGCAAAATCTTAGGGCAGCTGCTTTCTAAGAAGAGATTTTCCAAAAGGTAATTTTTCAAGGGCTTTTCTTGCATTGTGATAAAGGTGTTTGACAGCATTTCCTTCCTAAGACATCTTTTGACCAAACACACAGTGTATTTTAAAATTAAGAAAGGTAATGATAAGTTTGAAATTTCCATAATGACGCTTTAAAATATTAATATTCTTGCATTAAAATATGCTTCTGTCTTACTTCTAAGATTATTTTGTTCATGATTGATTTTGCAAATGCCTTTTAAAAATGGCATGATAGAATCTTTGGTTCAACTTATGCTACCTCCTGTCTACTTAGAGTACAATAGATTCAAGACAAAATGTAAAGAGAGTATAGTTTTTTAAATACATTACCTATGTCCCTCTGTATTCCTCTGCCTATTAATCCTGATTGCATCTGATCTTGTTGAACTTGAGTTACATTTAAAAAATGAAATACATACTGATTTACAGCTGGAGGCATTCTGATTCATTAGGTGAACAAGCATTTAATTCAGGTTAAGAGAACCATATTCTGAAATAATGGAACTGAATAAAATCACTAAAATTCTCTACAACATAATAATTTTCAGAAATAATATATCATAATTTGCAATATTGTATTCCACTGTAAAACCTAAACCACAAAATTTGAATGATTCAGTATTTATAACTCGGGTCTTCAGATAGTGTTAAACAATTGCTACATCTCTTCTGTGTTTACCCCAGCTAGAGCTTGGTTCAGCGTGTCAAGCTCTAGACAAATCAGTCTTAGAGATCACTAAAGCTCACTGGGAGAAAAGTTGCTTGCATGGGGATGTAGGGATAAGGAAACACTTGTGTGTGGGGGAGGATCATTTAAACTGCTTCTCTTGGGAGGTTGGTTGTCAATTTGGAGTTGTTGAAGGAGTCTCAGCTGAGACGGTTTCATTGAAAGGGAATAGACAACAGGCTTGTGTACACAGGGGCAAACAGGAAAATTAATCTGAATTAACTTTGCAAGTACATTGGTTAAAAGCATTAAAGCATTGTTCATGTGCTCATTCAAAATCTGAGTGTCCTAAATTGAATTTAGTTCACTTCATTTCCAAAGTGAATTAAGCTAAACTAAATTAAAGCTTTCTTAATTCTAAACAAGGGAGTCAGAGGTGTAATGCAGTTTAACTAGACCACTTTAATTTCACACATTCAGTTAATTCAAATTATTTTGCAGAGCTGTATGTAGATAAACCCTTACACTGCTAGCTCCTATGTCCAGAGACTGTACTTATATAGGCGCCAGGAAAAGGGTACCCAGACGCCCAGGGTATTCTACCAGCCACAGCAACTGTAACAGAAAAGGATGGATATAACAGGTTGGTGAAGGCTCACAGAAACCCACAGCTCTGCAGTTAATTGGATGGAAGCGAGATACATGATTTAAAAATAGAGCAGATCTGCATTCACAAACTTACACAACTATGCAAATGCACACACAGGGACGGGCCTTGTAATACAGCAAGGCTCCACATTAATTATGTATCAGTATTCAAATATGTTAGCTATTACATCATAGATACTATAGCCTCGTTAAAGACTAGTGCTAGGTGATTGTGACTTATTATTTGTAATAAGTGTGTGCTGTACAAAAACATCCATATAGATAGCTGATGATGGTTACACATTTGAATATTTTCCCATTAAACTCTGTTAAAACTTGAAACGGTTGAACAAATGTTTATTAATTCTTCATGGAGCCTGAATATATAATATGTGACCCAAAACTCCATGTAGCCACTGCTATAAATGTAGACCTATAGGCAAAGATAAACAAGTATGCTGGCTGTGTGGTGAATTAAAACATACTAAGAAACCAACGCTAATGCATTTGCCAACACAATATGGACACATAAACATAGAGCTCATATTCTCTAAACATTAGGCCTGACAGTGACTTACACAAGCCAAACAGACTGATTACAGATTTGTCTTTTCAGTATATAAAAGTGGCTTTGTACTATAAATATGAAAACTAGAAAATCTTCTTCAGAGACAGGTACCAAGTTGATGCTGGGAGCCTATGTAGCACCCACACCCTGAAGTGCTCACCTGTGCTTAACGACTTTGGGTGCCATGATAAAGTAAGGAATAAATTATACCAAGAGCAACAAGGACTAGAACAGGAAGAGAAAGATTCAGGTTCTCTGTGAATATTTTCACTGTGGTTTTGAATCAGAACTTTACTAAAATTCTACATCTACATTTCAGTGTAGTTGGAACCTGCTTTTTCAATAAAATCTGAACATATTATTCTTATTTTTTAGTATAGTCACTGATTCACCAGAAAAAGGTAATTTAAAAGGGAAAATCCACAATTTTTCCATCCTGTTAAGACTTACATTCTTCTTACAATTTTGTTGATTTCATTAAAAATAATATTAAATAGACACATTCTTAACACTGGTTTTGTTTAGATTTTTGGCAAAAATCTTCTAATGGTAAAGGGTCTACTGTGAAAATTTTCCCCAGTTCTTACAAGCGTAAGGGAGGCACACAAAATGACACCCCTGTAAAGGGGATCATTTACTTATCCAACACATGCAAGTACATACTGCAGTGCAGCACTCTGCAGGATACAGAGATAATACACAGCTAATACACAATGCTGCCAAAACTGAAAGTTAAAAAGTCCTGAGTCAATACCCTCCAAAATGAAGAGACTGGCATAAAATTCACAATTCTGTAAAAAAGAATTATTTTTTCCTTTGCCTTCAGTTCTGGCCCCTTGGGAGGCAGCCAGGTCCCACTTCCACCTGGTTCCTGCAGTCATGAAAGCCAGAAATACCTTGGTATTAAATGAAAGCTGAACTAATTGTTTATCTTCAAGATCTGAGGCTTTACACAAAATACCAGGTATGGCATAACTTGCAAGAGGGCTGAGAATTTTATCTACATTTATCTGATTCCTCCCAGTTCAAGACTCCCTTCCTAGTACACACATGTCTTCTGTTAATCAAAATGAATGTCCACAAGGAATTCAGCACAGACTCCTGAATTTTAATAACTGGAAATGGGCTCAAAGCAAAGCTTTCAATTAAAAGTTCCCATACTCCAGATTAAGATATTTAACCTTGGCAAGCCCATGTGTTTCTGTAGGTCTTCTTAACTCACCTTCTGGCAGAGCCGCTGTTCTGAACGCTCCAGCCCATGCTCTGTGGCAGTTACTGTGTGCTGGCAGCTCATGGGGCTGTGCCCTATGCCAGCTCCATCCTGCTGCAGCGACACTGCTGGCAGGACCCAAGCCAGCCAGTCTGGAGGTAACAGAAGATGACACTCTGAACTGCAGGGTTGACACTATGAACTACACATCACTGTAGTGTAGGTGTACTCACCTAGAAAACAATTAATTCCTAAGAGCTCAAAAATTTCTGGGCCTTTTCATGACAGAAATGTCTTGCTAGTGAAAGGGACTTTAGCTACTGGCAATGCTTCTCTCCTGTTCTCTTCCTGTGGCTTGTTGGTTTTATAGCTTTTTTGTTGCAGAGATTATGAATTTGTTGAGGGGGAAAGGTAGATCTGTAGCTGCTTTGATGGATACTTTGATGGAGGCTGTGAGTTGAATGTCTGCTCCATGGTTGCCTGCTATTAGAACTTGGACTTGATGACCCAGGTGGTTCCTCCCAGGCCTGTGTTTCTACATCCAAGACCAGCAGAACTCTCTTTGTCTTTTAAGACTTCCTTAATTCACCTTAAAACCAGGATGTCAAAACCCAGGAACAAGTTTGCTTCCAATATTTTGTTAACTGTAAGATATCTTCTAGATGATTGGATTTTAACAAATTTCTGGAAGAAAGCCTTCCAAATGTGAACTGAGGGTAATAAAAGTAGAAACACCTGCCTGAGGACATTTCTATGATGCAGTCACTGCTTGAGTGCATTTCATGTAGATATACTTTAGCCAGCTTTAAGCCAGCTAGCCTGGATCCTGATGGCTCTGTACCCACAGCTTTGCATAACACAGCAACTATTCAAGCACACCTGTTTCCCAGACGGGAAAATGGTTCTTATAGCCTAATGCAGCAATTCATTCTAGGAAGTCAGGCTAAGCTACCTATACACATGGGGCTGACCGCTATCAATGTCATCAGTACCAGGGACATGAAGTTGTATGTTACTGCTCAGCAGAAGGAGGTGGCAGGCCAACCTCCTGCCTGGCACATCTCCCACTCTCAGAAGGCAGACATCTTTACCTTTCTTTCCGTCCACCCCTCTTCCTTGTGTCTGGACTTGTACCGTGTAGCACAGCAGGACTGGAATGGGCAGAGATCTGCTAGAAGCTGAACGTTAATGCTCTGCTCAAATTAAATGAAATAAAACCATATGGTGTCATCATGGGTCACTGATTTAAAACAACAACAACAAAAAAATCCTAGATCCTCTCTAAGCCCTTCAGATAGTAAAACGGATGCTGTGAATTGTGTGTCTTCTTAGAGTGCAGCCAAGAAATGCAGTGAGAGAAATGGGCAGGATTGGGCTTTCTCTCATGTTCGTAGTGAGCAGGCTAACCTGGAACAAAGTGTCACTTTTTTCCCCATGTCTGTAGGCTTGATGTCAGTGTAGCCCCAATGTCAGTGTAGCCCCAGTGAAATTGATGGACCTTCACAGATTAACAGCAGATACAGGGTCAATTCTTCTCACAGAGGGCTGGAATTGCATTTTGAGATATGTAAGGCATTTCCATTTCGATCTCTCATCTATTTGGAAGCTTTGGGAAAACAGATAATACTTCTCCATGCATCTTTTAGGACTATCAATCTAATCAATCTCTTTAATCTGTCATACCTGTGCTTATATACTAACATAGTACGTGATCACCCTTCTTCTTTCTCATCTTCCAAAAAGCAAGGAGAAGAAAATGAAATTTTCATGATAGGAGCAAGTTTAAATGTGTGAATATTGCTTGTGGGCCCTGAGAATGGCAGGGTTTGAAGGCATTCTGCTGTCTTGGCAGGGAGTGCCAGAGCCCCAGGCCAGGTAGTGAGGAAGCCGAGTCTGCTGCTCCTGCCAATGTCAGCTGTTGTTCTGAGGGTTGTAAGTGTTGCAGTAGATTTTGAGAGCAGTAGAGACTACTGCTCCCACCCTACTTCCTAGGAGAAATTGTGTTGTGGCTTTTATGGGGAAACTGCAGCTCTGGTCTCTCCAACTACACCTGCTGTTGCAAATTCAAACACAACCACCAAAGCCTGTGCAGCTGAAATACAATTCCTGCTTCCTTTGCCTAATTCCCTTCCCATACAGCCACTGTCAGCAGGGTACATGTCACTTCTGCTTCAAGCAGGAGAACGAAGCCAATACTGTGCTACAGCTCGCTGAAGCACTTACTTGGCCCCTGTTTATTAGAGAGTCTGAGCCCTTCACTCCTCCTTCCAGCTGTCCTCACTGTGCCCCAGGTGGCATGGCAATGCTCCTATCTTCACATTTCAGGCAGGAAACAGAGCACAGAGAGAAATGCCATTTGTCCAAACTCTTGATGAGAGAGGTCCATGACAGAGCAAGAACTGAAGCCCTTCCCTAAATCGGATTAGGCTCTATCAGACTTTCTATTTCCCTTCCTTGATCCCCAAATCCCTTGGCTGTTTTTCCTCACCATGTTACAAAGCTTGCTGTCCATTTTGAACTTTGTGCAAACAAGATTTTCCCTTGCACCCCCCCTCTTTTGCTCAACTATGAATTCAGCTGTGTTTCAACCTTTCCACAGAAACATAACACTTTCTCCTATTTGAACCGAAGCCATGTTCAGAGCTCTTGCCTCTGCAGCACCAATCTGCAGGTGGGATACTGTTGGTTCCATGGGGGCTTTGACCAAGGACTCCACAGCTGCCTATTCTCATACCACGTTCTCCCTCTTTTCCCTTGCCGGCATCACTGGAATGGTCACAAGCCCTTTTGTAGGAAGCCATCTGATGCAGAGAAGGCTTCTCTGTCTCACTGAGCCCTCCTCCATGTCCCCCGCAGGCTGCCTTGTGCGTAGCGCCGGCACAGCCCGTGGCTCAGCAGTACAGCCCAGCACTAATTAAGCAGTGCGGCACAGCAGGGTGTGTGTGCCTTGGCCATCACAGCCTCCCCTGGACACACTGCAGAGAAAAGGCTGAAGCTTCACAATGTTAGCCTTCCAAGAACCGCTTTAATTGCCCAGTAATGCACACCCTGGGGTCTTGTAATGTGCTTCTAATATGGAGCATTTAAAATATGAATACTCCAAAACAATTACAAGGAGTTTGGTGCTCTGCTGAGTGTATCCTTCCACTCTCAAAAATAATCCATGA
Organism: Dasyornis broadbenti; assembly: GCA_013397935.1. Lineage (NCBI taxonomy): Eukaryota > Metazoa > Chordata > Aves > Passeriformes > Dasyornithidae > Dasyornis > Dasyornis broadbenti. The sequence goes on from VZRN01004182.1 coordinate 300,272, forward strand.
CAAAGGAATATGATCAAAGTGCTGATACCAATGCTTTCTGAAAGCTGTCAGGGTCTTCTTAAGGCAGCAGGACACACCAATCTTTCCTTTAGTTCAACATCATTCTCTTCTTCCAGGATTAAAAGAATTGCTAGACTGGGACTCCAGATGTTTCAGTCCTACCTCATCTCTGATCAGCCCTAGTATGATTTTTTTATATGAGATACTGTCAAAAGACTCTGCCAGCCATAGTTAAGAGAGGAGAAACCACAGAGTATGTTAGGCTATAAGAGAGTTTGGATAGAAATGTCAAAGAAGTGAGGTGAGTTTTCTATGATCTGTCATTCTTTTAGCAAGTAGTTTCTGGACAAGTTTAGAAGTGATTTTCTACTTGCTTATTTACAAGGAATGAAAGTTCTCAGAAAGCATTCTGGCTCAGCTAATTTTAACTTCTAGTATTTCTTGCTACATCTCTTGATTAAAGCTTGTTACAATTGTAATACTAGAATAGAAGACTTCATCTATATTCAGAATCAGCAAAAGGAATTGCATTAAAACTGACAAAAATAATGAAATAGAAATCAACCATTGGAAATTCATGATTTAATGTTGAACATTTAAGAAAGTCAAAGGCATTTGGAAATAAGCAGTTGGTTTCAGCTGGTGCTGTATGTAGTATTAACTCTAGAAAGAGTTACTACAAGCCAACTACGGTAACTCTCGAACTCCAGGAATGGATGTATAATTCACAGTTTGATGCTATTTATTGTAATGACATTATATGCCATTACTTAAGATAATATTGCATATTAAATTCAGATTGTGAAATGAAGTTCAGTTGCTTTACTGCAATCAAAGATCTATAAACGTCCTGTTGCTGAAACTTCAGAAGGTTATATATTAAATCTGTTTATATTATCCAAAACTCAAAGTAGACAACTTGTGCAAAAATCTCCCACTGGAAAATGAAAAATGGGAATTTACTGCAAGTACTAGTTTATGTTCCTAATTAAATACAAATGCTGTTATTGGAGTCACTGATTGTGATGGAATTAAAGCAGAGATGAATTTATTTCAAAGGGTCAATTTTTCTTGGAAAAATATGTTTGAAAATATCGGCATTTATGTCAAGAAATCAGCACCGCTAACTGGAGCCAGGACTTGTGTCCCTTCTGCTTTTGGGAAGGGCTGAGGATGCAATCTGCAAGACTTGTCTTTCTCCAGTGTCTGAAGGCAAGAACAAGCTATCAAAGACAGCAAGAGGTGATCGAGGTTTCGCGACCTCTTACGCAGCAGTAATCCAGAAATCCTAGATTTGAGGCAGCAGAGCTGTCTTAGTGTGTATTTCACTCCCTGGTAAGGGTGAGAAGCTCTCAGCAATCCCGAAGTTTAAAGACAGCATTATTATGCTGTATTTGTTGCTACAGGACCGGGTCAGCTCTGTTCATCTTTCATCTGCTGTTTCATTAGGTGGTCTTGTGTAGGACAGACTCACTCGAAGCCTCTTAAAGCAGCAGCAGTGATGTCTAGCTATCCTGCTGTTTATCACTGTCCCTAAGTGAATCGACCCAGGGGGATGCACTGTCATGTTCTGTACTGAGCATTAGGATCCTGAAATTTCTCCTCTTTCCTTACAACATTAGCATTCAGTCATGACTTTAGGGCAAAGGAACAGTGCTAGGGAGAGCCTTTTCAAGACCTGCCTCTTCCTTTAGCCATAGAAAATACCAGAGACCTCATTAGGTTCACTGTGCATTTGATGACAAAAATTATTTGACCCAAGCCACTGGAGGCTGCACAACCAGAACTGCTCTCCTCTGCTCACAGTTTCCGGACGCTTTCTTTTGACATAAAACCAGTTTCATTCTTAGGAAGGGAATGTTTTTGAACAGAGCCTTTCACCTCTGGGTCAGTAGCAGAAATCTGGCCCTGGTTGGTAGTGACCGAAAATCATTACCAGCTGACAGCTACTTGGTGAAATGAGCTGGTGAGTCTCATTTCAGTTCCTAATGGACACATCTCAGTAAACACAGTCACAACTGGCACTAACTGGTGTTCTCAGCCAAGAAACCTCAAACTGAATGGGGAAGGAAATTGAACCTTCCCCTTCATTCCTTGCCTGGGTTTTTGGAATATTATGGACAGGCATTTTATACCTGCAGCATTTCACAGGCTGTTTTTGCTCTAAATGGCTTTTTGAAACTTTGCAATTTTCATGCAGCATGATTCAGCACAGCCTGATCTGCCATCTCAGTATAATTAGACTCATTTTATGGTTCCCCTCAGTAGAAGTTTAGCCGTCTGATGCCATCTCCCAGTACAAATGGTACATCTGATGTCATATCTCAGTATGAATGGAACTGTCTGATGTCACCTCAGTGCTAACAGGACATATTATAAAATGTCATCTAAGGCTGCAGGGGAAATCTTCTAATCCATTCACTATGCTACACTACAATAGAACATAACACAGTATAATGTGTAGGTTAACTTAAACACCCTCAGGTAGATTTTGGATAGATGGGTAGATGGATGGATAGAAACATTTATACAAAGTATACATACATTATATCACTCTATTGATTTTTAAAAAGTTCCAGGACTGCCTAGCTATAATGAGATTTTTGAACTTTGTGTTGCGATCAATGAGGGGAATATTATTGGCCTGGAGAATTGATATACCCGCTCTCTGTGGCTTGTTCTGCTCCTGGACTGCCCCTGCCCCCAAGGTGTACGATTCCATCAGACACTTAACCTCTTTTACAGTGTCATCAGGCTAAAAGGAATCTAATAGTGACACGGGACTTGTGCTCAGCACTCTGGCACTATTGCTTTCCTGTCACAAATAATTTATAGCTTTCTATTTCCATCCCTTTGCCTGCACCCCATCCCCTTTTTCTGTTTCTCTGGGCTGGGGGAAATCAATAAACTCACACAACCAGAGTGGCACTTCAGGGGGTTTTAGGGGGAATGTGAGACAAGAGGGGAAAAAAAGAAAAACCAGAAAAAAAGAGAAAAAAGTTATATTATTTGCCCTAGCACACTTTTCAGATCAGCTCCTCACCTAGTACAAATCACATGACCTCAGAATCTGGCCCTGAGGCCTTCAGACATTTTTTGTATAGGTCCTCAGCAATTATAGATTAGGGCATCTAGTACCACTGCTCTATAAGGGGTAAGGATCTGCATTTCCATCCCCAACTAGTACCTTGACATTCTCCGTCTCCAGCTGTGTCCAAAGCAGCCTCTCTCCCACTCCAGCTACTGGTCAGGCTTTATCATGTGTGTAGCAGAGTTTTCCAATATGCTGAGGTGAGATGTTCTCTTTTTTTTCCTAAGAAGGTTTCATTCTCAGGAGTTGTGGTTTTTCAAAATTGCCCTCACAATGCCTATCTCAATCCATGCCATACCACCCACTGCTTACACATTTGCTCTTTGAAGTTTTGCCAATTTATTCTTTAGAATGAATTTTTAAGGGAAGCTCTCAAGTGGGCAGGGAGAATCTTCTATTTGCTTTCACTTTCTGGAGAGATTTTTAGGTAGAAAATAAAGCTAATATAACGCAGAGCTGAGAGTTTCAGAAACTCAGGCTGAAGAGCATCTGCAGCCTTCACCCTAACTGGAGTGGCTGAAGAGAGGAGAGGCTTGTTTTAATCTCAGAAAGGAAGTTGTTCTCCATGGCTTTCACAGGTCATGGCTTACTTGCTGAGTTCCTTGGTGGAACAGCTGTTCCAGACTCACAGATGCCCAATATCTGCCAGTAGTCAGGGACCTTGCCAGTCAAGTACTAGGTACTAGTGATTTTCTTTCACCACTGACCTCAGCTGGATTTAAACCAGTGACTTAGAGGGGAAACATTTCATGTAACAAGAAATGGAGCACTGACAATTACAGTTCAGTTTATTGTCATTCTGAGCTACATTATGAGCTTTGTGATATCTTTTTGAGTTCCCATGCTATGTTCATTCACCACCAGATAAACACCACTTTTTGCTCTGTTTGATGGAACTTCTTTTTCCTCGTGATCTATATTCTGTCACCACTCCCTACAGATGCCTTCTGCTCTCACCTTCTAATTTATGAAGAGCAAGGGCTTTGGGCAAGCCTTCCACAGTTCAAAGCATTTAGTCTTTCAGAAGGGTATCTTTCAGGTAGACAACAAAATTAAAGCTACACCATTTGTAAATTCAGCAATGTCTCTATTAGCTGCAAAGACTGCCTTGTGATTATGTTCACAGATCAGATCGTAATGACAATGCAGTTGTTAACACACAGAAGATCCTAGCTTGCTCACTGAACATCATCCTTATGCAGTGGACACCCAAGTTTGGGATAAAGATGACAAAGTAGGATGATTCTCTGAGAACTGGACAATTAAACGAGTAGAATCAGGACTACAAGGCAAATAAAGCCACTCTGCTGCACCAAGACCTCAGATCAAGCCTTTTGATAACTGGGACTGTGGGTCTGCAAAGGGACAGAGAATATGCATTTGAGTTCTGAATGTGTTTTGCTCTTTTCCAGGATCATCAGAACCAAAGTTCAGCAACCTTTTCACCCAACACCGGACGGAAGTGGGACAGGTGTGACTGCACCAGGACATACTATTGGTAAGTAGACTGGCATGAGGGGTGGTGACAGGTCAAGTGGAAATGGGGATGAAGCTTAGTTGAGAGAACAAAGTCTGACAAGCAGATGCTAAGCAGAGCAAAAGGGAGGAGGGGGTGGGAGGAAAGAAGCCTCCATAGAAATCAGTTTTCTGTTCTTCTTTTCCCCTGTTGCATTGCAGAGAAGTGAATCACAGAGAAACTAGACCAAAGTAGGGGTTTGCCCAAGTGATTCTGCCTTAATATCCATTTCACATTCATGAGAGAAGTATTTACTGCTGTCCTGTCTAAGAGCCAGTCTTCACCTTTTCTCTTGTTCTTACTCTGACTCTCTTTTTCTTCCCTACCAATTTTTCTTCTCTCCTCTCTCTTTGCTGGAGCTGATCTATTTCTTAGCTCTAGTAATACACAAACATGGGTAAAATATTTCAGCTGCCTCACAACTAGGTTCATCATTGTTCTAGTCCTGCAGTCAGGTTTCCCATGTGCATATTTCACTGAGAAAATGTGGGTTTTTTGCTGGGGGAGATGTTTTGCTGGTTTGTCAAGGTGACCAGAAGATGGAGGCTGTAATACAGTGACCAAATGTCTTCTAGTCTGTTTAAAATTACTGTTAGATGTGTGATGAGGTACTTTTTAATCTGTGGGCTGTATGGTGGATATGCCTGCTGTTGCTACCACAGCTTTATCTAGTGACAAGTCACAGCAGGAAAAACATGCACTATTCTGAGATACTGTGAAATACAGTGGCTTATTTGTGGCCTAAGACACTTCCTTAGATTCTGTTGGTTATTGAGAATCTGCTGCTACACGAGGATTTACTGGAAAATGCTCATCTACATGGGACAGAGCTGGTAGATATAATCCTGTAAGCAAATTGTATTCAGGAGTACAATGGAATTAATGGGCCAATATGGAAGAGCATTTCTGGATGCCCTTTTAATCTGGACTTGCTCACTGGACTGGCAATCACTGATCACAACAGATGGAGCTGGCAGATATTCCTTCTTGGAACAGTAGTGCAATGTCTAGGGAATGCAATGGCTGAGCTGGGATAGTGATTGTGAGTGCTTCTAGTGGAATCTCTCATTGCTCTGGGATGTACTGGGAAGTGTGGGTCTACATTGGATAGTGTTCAAAGGTTCTGCTCCATCCTCAAAGGCTCGTGTTGGAAGTATTGATTGCTTCAGGTCAGTGCTTTATGAGCTGAATGATGAATAGTGGCCTGTAAGAGAATTGGGATATTCTCTCCATTACTGGTACACACTGGGAGACAACAGGCATGCCTGTTGGATGCATAGTTCTACCTGTCCTACTTTCTAAAGGCTTGATTGTCATGAAGGGATCATTTCTAATCTGGATAACTTATCATTTTTGATATATTGGAAATTCATGAGTGATCTTGGACAGCCAAGTGGCCAGAGCATTCTGTCTATTGATATTGGTCAGTAAAAAAGGAAGGCACTAGATTTTCATTAATCTGGGTGGTAGCATGTATCACCAACCAGTCATCCTAGGAGGTAACTGAATTTATTAGTCCAGCACTGAAGTGCTTCTAACCTATGCTAAGAAGGTAATTTTTCAATAAGTCTTTCAGGTGGTCACGTAAGAGGCTAGTCTGCCTGAGATACTATATATGCACTCCTGGTGAAAAAGTGCTGAGAGGAAAGGATCTGGTAAAATATGGATGGAATATGAAGTCACTAGAGAATGTGGCCTATGCAGCGTTTCACTCGGTTACCTTGAAAGCCTGCTCTGAACTGGGATGTAACAACAACGTTTAGCTTCTTGACAGAATACACTTGTCATTAACGGCCCTGTACTGGAAGGCTGTGAAGCTACAGTATAGAAATGGACAAGCAAAGCTGGGATGCAGCTTTGCTGGCATATAGTAGAGTGAGTGTAAGTCCTTCAGCGTGAGGGACTGGGAATCTACTTAGTGCCCAGGCTTTCCTGTTAGACTGGTGGCATGCATAGCTGTCAGCTGGGGATCCCTGAGTGCTGTGCTGCTCTCCTGATGGCCCTTTTTCCCTTTTCCTTTTGTCCAGTGCCCAGCACAGCATCCCCTCCTGTCTCCAGTGCCTCCAATGATCCAGTGGGCTCTTACTCCATTAACGGGATCCTGGGGATTCCTCGGTCGAATGGCGAGAAGAGGAAACGTGATGAAGGTAGGGGGAGGGGAGAAGCTCATCCTCCCTTTTATATTCTTTGTCCCCATATACAGGCTCCAATTTCAGGCCAAGGTTTGCAGCTGCTCCAGGGGCTAGATCAGTTTTAGCAACAGAGACCAGTTCCCCGCCACTGCCCTGCTGGCTTGGAATGCTCTTCTTCCGAGGTCCTTTCATGACAGGCTGCATCTCCAGACATCTGCTCAGCAGGCAGAGAGCCGTCTCCATTGCTGGAGCTGATCCCAAGTTCATTCACTGCTGGAAATGGCTGGAACTGAACTCCCCAGGTGCCAGCATGTGCCTGGACTTTGAACTGTGGGTAAACATGGTTTCCCCGACTCACTCATTTTCAAACAAAATGCCATCTTGGAGAAGCACCAGCAATGTGGGACCTGTCTTTCATTCCCCTTGCAAACAAGTTCCTGTCCTGTGCCGTGCCATGAGCTACATTAGCTGGTGATCACAAGGGCCCAGATGACTAGCATCTACCACGACAGAACTGTCATGCTTGCAACAGTCTGAAAGTAGAACAGGAGGCCTTCTGAGTACTGTGACCCTAAGGTTGTTTTCTAAGCCTTTCACTAGGGCTCTAAGGAAATAGGATTAACCTATCTCTTTTTGCTTCCTACTTACTGCAAAGTATTCAGGGAAAAGATCCTGAAATGAATCAAAAGCTGGAGCCACAGGTCTAAATAGATTGAGTTAGGAGTGGTGTGTAAGGTCTTGGTGCTCTTATGGTGGCTTTTAAACACTTTTCCTTAAATCCGACTCTTTTCATTTGATTTGTAAAATTGATGGCCAGGAGGTGAACATTTCTAAGAATACTGGCTGACCAGTTTGTTGGGTTCAGCCCTGACTCCAGTATATTGTGTTGCTTGTTGCTTGGAAGAACCTGTTAGGAGAGGTGGCTCGGTGTGCTGTGTGTGCTGTAATCCCAAGGCTGTGCAGTGCAAGAAAACATGAGAGTTCTCTGTGATATGTGATGAGAAGAGAAAGCTCTCCTGGGACAGATGCTGCATTTTGGGGTTTTGCCAGTAATTTTCTCAGCATTGGTTCTGGTGAGGTTCACATCTGTAAGTTTTTGATCCAAGTAAACACAATAATCCTAAGAATAAAAGGCAGTCATTATGTTCCTTTCCTCCCTTATACAAAGTAAAACTAGAGGTAAGGACCCAATCCAGCTTCTATTAAAGCAAATGGGAAGATTTTTGCTGATTTGCTGATTTGGAAATTGGATCGGGCCCCAGAGGAAGATCCATTTCCCAGCTAGATGGCAGTAGGGCCCAGCTAAGAGAGAGCTGTAGCAATGGAAGGGCCGAGTCAATGCCTCAAAGGCAAAAAAATGTCAGGAATAAGAGACTACAAGTATTGCAAATCTTTCCAGCATTTGCCATCATTACATATACAGGAAACAGAGACATTTCAAAGTGAATGACATGTTTCTCTAGTAGTTGTGCAGATCTCCTGGCAGTTATTTGGTGATTTTGTGAATCCCTGTTCTCATACAGTCCAGCATGGTGATCACCAGCTCTCAACATGGTGCCTCCACATCTCATTAGAAATGAAGCTCTTCAATCTGGCTTTAGCTACTATTCAGGCTATAACTGGAAAGATCATCCCACTTTAGATGTAGCCACACAGTCACTTCTAGCCTCAGAACTTGAGCTTTCTTTGGAATAGTACAATTAAACACAGAAACAACAGAGCAGCCATCTAAGACTGTGACACTTCACAATGATATATTGACAGTAAGAACTATTCTCTGTGTCTGTCCTTAACTCATCCCAGATTTTATTTAGGAAAGCGACACTATGCGGCTCCTTGCTGTTGGCCAAGCGCCCACATATCCTACTAAGAATCAAAAAGGTACCAGACAATCCGGCAGATGTTGCTTGTCTTTAGCTCTCAGAGTTTTAGGTGGCAGCTACATGACATGGTTGCAACTGCCTTAGATAACAGCCTTAATCCTGCCATCCCAGATATCTGCTGCAGGGACATGTTGTGCTCCTGTCTCAGAGAAACCTCACAGGGGACCCCCAGCCACCTGCTGAACATCTCTAACCATGAGCTGAGTGATCTGGGCTCACACTGGCCTTCAGAAATGCTGAAAAATATCATCCCTTTGCAGGGCTGGGTCCTAAGGTTAGAAGGGTCCAACGGGAAATTCTGTAAAGCCAGTGACCTGCACTCATTCCTGGGCAGTCTCCTCTGTAGTTCTGAAGATTCTCATTGTTCCTAGTTGAGATGGGGATTAGGAAAAGTCTGTCAAGAAATCCAATGCGAGTATTTCTTTCATGCTCATATTGGATGCATATACCTTCTCAGTATTTCCCAGAGCTTCTGAACACTTTGTTGCAGTTTCTCTCTTAACTGCAAGATTTATTCTCACTTTGAAAAACTCTTGTGAGATTTGCACATCTACTTTCCCAGCATTTAGGGAGTGGTTCTTCCCTAAAGGAAGCAGAAGAAGCAGCACTACTCTCTCTTTCTGCTCTGTTGGACCAGCTCTGCTGCAAGGATTCCTCTGTGAGGAATGCAGTTCAGCAGAAAGGGGGAAGTACCAAGCTGTTCCTGAATCACCAGTTCTGAAAACCTTGTTAGCAACCTCTGTGATGGCTGGGGGGAACAGGGTGGTAGAAAGACAGAGGAGATTCTATCTGAGCACACCCCCTCCCCCAGGTCATCCTTGCTGCAGCTGGTGCCTACATTAGACAGTAGCATAGATGATTAAGAAGAGGAGAGATAATTATGTGTCAAGATGATGTAGCAGAACTCCCGAGTTGGACAGAAGGAGCCAGATGGATGCATGAGGTGGGCTCAGAGATGGACGCTGACAGCCAAGTGTGTCCCTCACAGGGAGTTAGAGGGAAGAGTGGAAATCCCAACCTACCCAATATACTGGTTGCAACTGCAAGGGTGGCCTGGGAAACCTATGGCATTGAGAGAGAGCTAGCTGGGAAGCAGCTCTTAGGTGTCTACTAGTCACAACAAGGAACTGTCTGGTCACAAGTCTTTCCTCAAAACTCAGTATGTCTTTCTTAGTTGAATGCCAAGAAAAGATAGTCAGGATTTGCCTTGTTAAGACCACATTTCCCTTTTGTTTCAGTTTTTAACCAGTGATTACAAAATTTCTGACTTCTATGACATATTAGACAGAGTTGGTCCCCTGTGATTTTTAAAAATAATTTGACTAAAAAAGTTCACCACCTTTTGTGTAGCGCAGTGTGTAGCATTTCTTGTGGTCTGTGGGCATTGCCAGTAGTGCTGTAACTTCCCTCTGACCTTCCCAAGCACTTACACCCACCATCTTCCAAAGGCAGAAGTGACCCTGCAGCATGTGATGACTTTCCCAAGACCAGTGAGGGTCTTACAATATCAAGCTGCATCTGAAAACAGGAATTCCAGGCTCTTCATGATTCGAGTGTTGTAGTACTCTGTGATGGCAGGCCAACCATACTCAGCAGAGTCATTGCCAGATTAAGATGCAGCAATATAATGTCCAGAAGGATAAAGGGGAAAAAATATGCAAATATTTCTGCTGTTTCGTAACCCTTGATTGATAGCTAAAAGAATGAGAACTGGGGTGATTCAGAGGCACTAACAAAAACTTAGTATCCATCATATTGTAGTCTTGAGCACTGTAAAAGGAGAAAAAAAGGAGAAATGCAGAGAAAGGGAAGGACAGATATATATATAGATACATAGATATAGATAGATAATCAGATAACAGGAAAACAGTATATCAAACTGCTGCCAGCATACCACAGCAGCTTCAGCTGGGTGAAGCTTTGGCGATTTTTATGAAACCATTCTTATGAGGCATGGCCCTTTCTTTCCATAACAGGCCACAAACAGACTTCCTGTCTAAACCCAAATTCTCATTTGGGATTCATCTTCCAGTGAGGTTAGTGCTGTAACATTCTCAGCATTATTAATCTTAGCCCTTGACAGTATCTGTAGTATTTGACAGCATTACTGGCAATAATATCTGCAGTGCCGACAATAGCAGAGATAATATCCCCCAGTATTATCGGCATTAGCAAGGATCATATCTGCAGCCTGTTATTGGTGGGAGCAGACGTAATGTGTCCAGTATTATTAGTATCAGTAGTAATAAAACCCACAGGCTTGTTAGTGTGATCAGTGCTAATATCAGCAGCAGGCTTGTGGGAGAGGAGGGAACAGAGTGATTGCTACTGTAAATGACCATAATACTCAGGCTGTCTGCAGTAAAGGAATCCCCAGCAGAAACGGGGGAGCAATCCTGAGAAGGCAGAAGTCTCTCCTTCCCTTTCTTCACCTGTCATTTTGATGATTAGAGTGATTTACATTGATGCTCAGGAATGCAGGACTGTGTCACTGTAGGGGGACAGTAAAGAGTCACCAATATTTCTTCAGGTCTGGTGGTATTTTCCAAAAAGTGTTAGCTATCAGTGCAGATGTTTCACCATACTTTTCAAATGGGATTGAGCTATGTCAAACAGGGTGCTGCCCACCATCAGTAGGACCATCTACACTGTTAGTCCTACAGCTGTAGGATAGGCAGCATCACTGCCCTTCTCTTTGGTATTGCTCATATAATTTTCTGACTTATTGGCACAACACCCTCTACTGAAAATCAGTGTTTTTGTTACAGGTAGTTTTCTTTTTTCTCACTTCAAATACGAGGACTATGAGTGCAGAGCAGGGTTTTAACAGTGTTCAGCTTGGGACTTTTCCTATCTTGCCATGATCTCATTTTCCTATAGGGAAATTACAATGCCTCCTTCTGGTGGAGTGTGAAGCAGGGACATCTGTGACAGTCCCAGTACTAAAAGTTGTTTTTTAAGATACTGCCCTAGGACAGAGACTGTTTTAAAGAATTGAGTTCAATATTTTCTTCAAGTGGAAAGTAGCACAGAGTGGAGAGGTATGTAATGTGTCTAAGTTTTTAGCAGATACACAGCAGTTGAGTATGCCACTGCAAGTATGACCCCATTCGTGTTGTTCAGAGTGGCAATGATAATGTAATTTGGGAGATGTAGCTATGACATTTCAGATGACTGTGTCATTGTCAGTGGCACCAGTCTGTGTTTGTAGGCAGTGTGGTTGTGGTTATACTGTTGTTGTAACCATCACTATAGGTTGTGGATTTGTGACACTAATGATGAGATTAACTGTATCACTACTTGCTCTGCTGCCCAATTACACTCAAGGCCATTATACTCTTCACAGAAGCAGCCGTTAATTGTTTCTTGTGGTACATTTGCATCACTGTATGCAGTAAGGTTGTTTCAATATGGTAATGTTGGTACACTCATGCAGTTTCTACTGTGCTGTCACTGCAATTCATAGAGTTGTTACTGCAGCTGATGTAATGTGTTGGATGAAAACAGACTGTCACCTGGCCATGACACAAAGTCAATATAGCTACGTCACTGCAGCACCATGTTCAGAATGGTATGTTTCCATGAGGTATGATATTAGTGTTCCACAGCATACTGAGGTTGTTTCAGGAAATAGAATGCACTTATGCCGTCATCTGCAGTATGATGATGCTTTGTTTGTGCTGGAGTTGTACTAGAGCAGAGGTCTAGCCTCTGTCCTGTAACTGTCCTGTAGGGAAATGCATTCATTCATTTTTCTATGTTGCCTACATATGTTTGCAAACAGTATGAATGAGTCATTCCACTTGACTGTCTCAAGATCTGATGTATGTTCATCTCTGGACATATTAGGTGAACTTCTGTTCTCCTAAAACCCTAATAATTGTTGAAGACAACAGGGTGTGTTTGGACCCCTGCAGGTGACACAACAGCACTACTGTCTGGTGTGGCTGCATTGTTTCACAGTGTGATTTTTTTGTCACCACAGCTGACCTGTTTGTGTTATTCTGTATGACTACTTTATTGCAGGTCAGCAATAGTCTTAGTGACACTGGAGACACATGCATTTTATATTGCCTCAGGTGCTAACCCCATGTTCCAACCATCACACATAGTTGTGGGGTGTGCACACAGCAGTTTGTGGCTGTGCAGATGGAATGAGCAGATTCTGAAGTTTTTCTCACTCTTAAAATGTCTTTCTCCTACTTTCCCTGGGACTGTGTTGATTCATGCAGCGAGGCTGAGTTTCCAGTGGCTGGAAGCTTGCAGCAATGGTGTATCTCTGCAAACACAGATACAGAGGGGACCAGGCTCACCGTGTTTATACACACAAATCTGGGTAACAGTCCCAGGCCTTCTAGGTGAAAATATAAATTGAAGAGGGAGTTTATTCTCAGTGGCCACCCAAAATTAAGGTCTTTGGCTGTGAGTCCCATGGAAGGACAAAAGAAAAGCACCTGCTACTCATCCTGCACCTCTCTAAATAAACTGTAGGAGGATGTCAGAAAAGGGAGAATATGTATGAGAAAAGAGAGGAAGGGAAAACTGGATAAAGCAGAGGACAATGAATAAGCAGCACAAGGCTGTCAGAAATGTGGGCTGCTGCACTAGGAATCTGGAGGTCAGTCTGTAAGCAGGAGAAACAAGATACGTGTGCTTGTGTGAGCATGTCTGCACACACCCTGGGAGTTTGGGGAGTACTCATTGCTCAGGAGGCAGTCAGGTAAGGGAGAGTTAACAGCTTACATCACAGAAAACAGTTTGGACAGAATGTCCTGCTTCTAAAGCTTATAGTGCTGCTTAGTTTGGCAGGGGTTGGTATTCTCTAAAGACTTACTGGTCTGGCTTCAGTTGTATTTGTGTCTCTAGGAATGCACGTGTGTTTGTTTTTAGAATTTCTGTGTTAGGATCACTGGTTTCTACTTATCTGTGCTTTTGTACTGGGGTGAATGGCAGGTTGGACCCTTATTTTTGTGCATGCCTATAGAGACCTGGAAAATGTGTATGTTAAGCTGTGTATAATATTGCTTAGTAGGAGAGTGCATACTGTGGATCATACGGATGTCTGGGCATGTATGGCTCAGTATTAGTGCTATGTATTTCTATGAATGCCAGGTATTTGTATTCACATTTTGAGCATATATGTGAATGTTGTATATCTGTATGTATATTCTGAGTGTATGTGTTGTTACATACTTGGAGTATCACTGTATCTTTGTGGTTGCTGGATATGAATATGTAGCCTGTTAGTGCTGTGCACTTCTGTATATAGTTTGTACAGATGTGTGTTTGCATTGAGGTTATATATTTGTGTGTATGGTTTTTTTATATATATACACATATTGGTTGCTACTGCCTGCATAAAGGCTGTTTATTTATGTAAATAATTAGTATTTGTTTACATGATTTGATTCTGTATATGTTAATTTAAGGAAATTACTTTGAATTACAGGTTTTCATTTAGTTAGTGCACATATACTTTTGTAAGTTATTTGTTTATTCAGAAATTATATTTAATTGACATACACCTGCATAAGTACCTCTGTGTGTACCAGTTCGCATTCTTGTGTCTTTAATATTACTGGCTATGTTTTGTGGGCACTACTTATGCATAGAGCTTTTCTTTACATTTGTTTGTGTGAATACTGTGAGTGTGTGCTTGTCTGACTGTTTATTATGGGTATTTAGTTTGTGGTTAAATCTTCTTCCACTTTTTGACTCATTCTTGAGAGGGGTTGTTGCAGCTAATGTGACAACAGGAGTCAGGCAGCTACAACTCCTCCCAGCATCTCTGCCTCCTCCATGAGTCTACCTGTGCAAAGGCTGCTCCCCAGCTTTTCTAGATGCCTGTCTCTCTGGATCTTCTTGTTCACTTTAGATGAGTTTTACATTGGCTCTGCCTGCAATCAGGAAGGTGACTTAAATTTTTTCATGGATGTAAAGAGTACGGGAGTCTGAGGGAGCATGATGCCTGAATTCATGAGGATCCCAGGTTAATGCACAGTGGATGACATAATCAACTGCAAAAGGAATCAGAAATAGCTGGCAATGTGCAGGCCGATGGTATTTTAGAGGGTTGTTGGTGTAACAGTGGATGAGGATGCCATGAGAGATGACACTGTTGTGGGGTCAAGTGACATGGTGATGGACATGAGGGCAATACTTGCCATGGAATCAAGGTGACATGGCACTGACACAAAACAGGGGTCAAGGTGACATGGCAATGACTCAGGTTGATCTGTCAGAACAGGGAGAGCTGGGATCTGTCCATCAGCTAAATCAGCTGAATAAGGCAACAGAGAACAGGAGGAGCAGGGGATCAAAGGAAAATCAACACACCTGTACCTGGGCTGTAGGACCCTGGTGAGATCACCAGCGTGGGCTATGCAGTGTCTCCACGGGATCAGTTGCATCCTGGTGTGAAGGGCTGGGGCAGTGTGTTAGCAGTGGCTGTTTGCTCACAGTGATGGAGAGCAGGAATAATACAGTGGTGACATCAGGTGGTGGCCATATCCTGTGAAGGTAGCCAGGGACCATAGGGACTGTGTGGGGCAGGGGCATTATTCCCAGTTGCTGGAAAAACAAAGAACCAAACAGGCAGTAAAACAAAAACAAAGGAGACTTGGAAGCACCTGACAGCCCTAATTCATCACAGCCCAAGATTTTTTTCCCCCCTCATGTTCCCATTATATTTGTTTGTAAAAGTGGAAATCAATTTTGAAGGTAATTTTCTGGAAAGAATGGAAGGGAGGTGGGAGGGCCGGATAAGGCAGAGATGGCAAGAGGAAAAAAAAATTTAGGCCAGGCACAGCCCAGGGGCAGCTCTTGGCAAGGTGAAAGAAAATTGCATATTCAATCTCCATCCATGAATCTCCCTTGCTGCTGCCCGCCTCCTGCACGAAAACAATGAAGGCTTTCTCCCCTACGCTGCACAACGCCTGAGTATCAGCGCTCACTTTAACTTCAGGGTCATTAATTCACCTGATTATTGCAGGAGAGGAGAGGGTTGCAGAGGCATCCATTCTAAAGAGCCCTCCCTTAGCTCATCCTTTGATTAGTTCAGGGTGGGGGGAGTTGAGATAATGTGTTGTCTCGGACACAGTTTAAAATGGGAGGGGTTGAAGAGGGGGTGGAAGGAGGTAGAGAGGGAAAGATGTGGCCCAGCTTGTTGTGGAAGGCAGGGTCGGAAAACAGTCATTCTTGCATCCCTCTGCTGTGGTGTTACTGCAAATTAAAAGTAGCATGTTCCACTTCGTAGCTATCTTTCTGGGAGGGGAGGGGCATGGGTATATGTCGGCACGGGGATGGGGGGGATCTTATCATTGCTTCCTCAGCAGCCCAGCGTAGTGTCACCCTGTGAGGTGACATTTGAATTTACAATTCCGCAGAGAAAAGCCATTAATTCACAAATTAACATTTCTCCCTCTCTCTCTCTCTAGCTCTTTCTCTCTTCCTCTCTCTCTCTCTATCTCACATGGATGTGCAAGCAATTGAAAAGACAAAGGAAATAGCCTTAAGGAAGAGACTTTACTGCTACTCTGTCTGTGCAGAGATTGCTACTACTGCTTCTAGATAAACCAATTACCTGAGCTGCTCTGTTCATGGCAGCCTGCTATTAACTGCTTTTGTAGAGATGATTCCATTGCTGGATTACACTGTGTGTATCTCATTAATGTAAACCAGCATGATCCTGGACACTGTTTCTGACCCTTCTTGCCATAGCCCCTTGCTCCGCAGTGGAAGAGCTGAGAGAGGAGTTGAGCAGAGGTGAGAGTAGGCACAGCGTGCTTCCTAGTACAGTGCTCACACAGAACTTGTTAGAATACTTACGCTAAGCTTAGAGGAGATGGGGGCTTCCCTTCTATGGAGGACATTGCATGACATTAACCCTGATCTCTTCCATGTCTTGGTGAGCACTGAGGATGCTGTGCAAGAGGCCTTGTGTATGGGCACCAGCTATGGGCAGTCCCTTGCATTCTCAGCCCTATACAGAGTTTTCAACAGGTGTAAAAATGTGCATGGCAAGCAGACATGGAGGAGTGAGTACAAAAGCTACATATCCGTAACTATAGCACATGTAGCTGACTGCACCCAGGAGCTGACTGACTCAAAGGTACACAACAGAGCTCAGAATAAGAAGCAAGAGCAAGCACTTTAGCTTACAGATGAGAGGGCCAGATTTCTCCATAGTGCAACTCCATTGAAAGCAAGCAAATGATGCCTGTGGAGATGTTCTTGTCTAAGACAAACACTGGACACTACCACGTCTTCTGATTCCATCTTGTTGCTCTTTCCTGCCACAGTCTTTCTCACATGCTTCTGCTATCACTGCTGCTGTGGCTGCTTGGACAGCACATGTATAGTATAGGCATAGACACACACTCACACGTAGGCCCATGCTGGTGCCACCCCAGGCACACATCTGTGACACTGGCAGCCTGACTATGCAAACACACCCCTGCAGACACGGCTTCTCCCCACCTGCTCTGGTGAGGTCTCTTCAGTGGCTCCAAGCCTGCCTGCTGCAGGGCACACTGGCAGTCAGCTTTCTGAGCACCTTCTGGTTCTTTCTGCAGGCAGTCTTGTAGGAACACGCTGGCTACCCCTGCCTTTTAGCCTGGTCATACAGCTATGTGTGTTTGGGGAGAAAATATCTAAGCAGTGTTGTTTACATAAAGACTTGCGCATACTAATGTGCAAGCCTTTGCTCACTAAGCATTCTACCTATATAGAACTGGACAGAAATCTTCACTAACAGATTTTTTACCCCAGAAGGGTTTGATATGCCATGTTCAATCTATTCTCCAAATTTCCATGAAAGGAATAAGCTTGCAGGGGCCAGTTAACTAGGTAAAAGAAAAATTGATCAGGACTGCTGTTTCTAGAAACCTGGTCTCCACATGCTCAGTGGCTGGAATATGTGCCTTTCTTCAGCATTGCCTTGGCTCCTTAAATCTTCCTAAAAACTTACCCTTCTAACAAGAGCATCTGCCTCTCTGACATTCCCTGTGCCCCACACCGTGCACAGCACATGGCTGGGGAGCATCATCCCACAGCTGGTGCTGGAAGACTGATCACGATCGGCGGAGGAATCGGCAGGCAGTGCCAGTAATTCAAACCATCCTGACCGTTCAGTGAACCTGAACCTGCTGACCTTGACAGCACTAGACAGCATCGGCCTCAGGAATCCCAACCTTTAGAGAGGCGTTGGCTGGAGGATGGCTCCTGCTCTCTCCCTTTCTTTCTCTCTTTCTCTTTGTGATCACATCTAGCAGCCAAGGGGGCCCAACAGTCAATCCCCAGTGCACCAATTAGCTCCTAATTTGGCTATCTCTGCACTCCCAAGTCTACATCAATGTAATGTTAAGCATCGCTTGCTGTTCATAGATGTAAATCATTCCTATAGAGGAGTGTCTTCTCGTGCTAAAGGAAAACACTGAGCACCTTGTTCTCAGTCAGAGCCTGAGAAACCACTCCTCCCAAAATGGGAGCCTCTGCTGCTGCTGTTGGGAAGGAAAGCAGAAGCTCTTTACTTCATAAGTGATAGTATCAGATCCTCTTAGCCTTGTTTCACTGGATCCCAGGGGGAACAAGAAGATCTCACCAAGTGATTAGCCGTGAGAATCTTGGCTGGATAGATGAGGGGCAGGGAGGCAACTTGATTGGAGGGAAGAAAAAGAGAACGAGAGAGAAAGAGAGAAAGAGAGAAAGAAACAGAGAGAGAAAGAAAGGGAGAGATAAAGAAAGAGAGAAAGAGATAAAGAAAGAAATAGAGAAAGAGAGAAAGAGAGAGAGAAAGAGAGACAGAGAAAGAGAGAAAGAAAGAAATAGAGAGAGAAAGAAACAGAGAGAAAGAGAAAGAGAGAGACAGAGAAAGAAAGAAAGAAAGAAAGAAAGAAAGAAAGAAAGAAAGAAAGAAAGAAAGAAAGAAAGAAAGAAAGAAAGAAAGAAAGAAAGAAAGAAAGAAAGAAANAAAGAGAGAAAGAGAGAAAGAAACAGAGAGAGAAAGAAAGGGAGAGATAAAGAAAGAGAGAAAGAGATAAAGAAAGAAATAGAGAAAGAGAGAAAGAGAGAGAGAGAGAGAGAGAGAGAGAGAGAGAGAGAGAGAGAGAGAGAGAGAGAGAGAGAGAGAGAGAGAGAGAGAGAGAGAGAGAGAGAGAGAGAGAGAGAGAGAGAGAGAGAGAGAGAGAGAGAGAGAGAGAGAGAGAGAGAGAGAGAGAGAGAGAGAGAGAGAGAGAGAGAGAGAGAGAGAGAGAGAGAGAGAGAGAGAGAGAGAGAGAGAGAGAGAGAGAGAGAGAGAGAGAGAGAGAGAGAGAGAGAGAGAGAGAGAGAGAGAGAGAGAGAGAGAGAGAGAGAGAGAGAGAGAGAGAGAGAGAGAGAGAGAGAGAGAGAGAGAGAGAGAGAGAGAGAGAGAGAGAGAGAGAGAGAGAGAGAGAGAGAGAGAGAGAGAGAGAGAGAGAGAGAGAGAAAGAAAGAAAGAAAGACAGACCAGTCGTTTATTTTTACCAGACCTTGCATTAAAAAAAAAGCAGTTTGTGAATATTTAAGATGCTTTCACTGGATTTACTCCAGCTATCTCTGTAGCTGCCAAGCAAGACCTGAAAAAAAC
This sequence comes from Dasyornis broadbenti, assembly GCA_013397935.1. Taxonomy (NCBI): domain Eukaryota; kingdom Metazoa; phylum Chordata; class Aves; order Passeriformes; family Dasyornithidae; genus Dasyornis; species Dasyornis broadbenti. The sequence continues at coordinate 319,500 of VZRN01004182.1, forward strand.
AGCATTTTGTGTTGGCCTGCAGAGGCTATGCTAAGCTCTAGGACATTGCATATGGAGGATAACCCTCTTAACAACAGATGGCCTGAAAGAAGCAGTTACAGACATATATTCGTATCTATGACACACCAGACATATCTTTCTTCTGTCTGTCTCTATCCATAACTCTTTGAAGGTGCTTTTTCCAAGCATCAAACAGATACAATAAAGGATGTTTTGAATAGGTGTCAAATGCAATTCATGCCCATCTTAAGGGCCTTTAAAATGTCAAAGTTTTAAGTGGCCTAAAAATAATACCTAGATCCACATCTTCCTTTCACTTTTCCTTCATTCATCCAAGCATCCTAGTGCTGACATCCCAACAGGTTCAAGGTACAAAGTCCTCTTCCCACAGAAGTCAGCAGCTACAGGAAAACACAGGAGCCCAGTGCCAGAACAGGAGCTAGATCATGGGTATCACTGTTTCCAGTGATTACAGATACTGTATTTGCATCGGTCAAGATTTCTTTCTCTCATTGGTCCTGCCTTTTTTTGGGAGCTCAGAGGAGCTATTCTTTAAGCTAGGGGATCTGCATTGGAACAATTTGTAGACATCTGATTAAACCTTAATGAGGTAATTATTGTGTATGAAGTGTCCATCAAATCTTGAGTGCCTCCTACTCCTCTCCTAAATGCTGTAGAAAAGGCTGTTATAAAGGACAGGTATACTTTCATGACCGGTTTCCCAAAGGACCTGTTGTTCTTTTGCTTTGGCTTTTGGCATCTAGTCTGAGAAGAGGTAGGCCTTGAATAGAAGAGTTGACTTTCCAAGAAGATCAGAACTGTTCTAGTATTTGGGACAACTTTACTAAATCCCAGCAAATGAAAAACAATACTCCACTAGCTAATCCTCAAAGATACTTATGGCTCTTCTCTGCACAGACCTCACTTATTTGTGAGACTGATTGCTGCCCATGACTGGGCCCTCTCTTATTTGGAGACTACCTCTTACAGTTTGGAACATATCTGCAATATACATTTTACAGAGGTACACATCAGTATAGGTTCGTTCATGTACCAATAATGGTTTTTACATGACTTCATGTAGAAAGATGACAAATTACTCTACTAGGGATTTACAGTTATTATAGGGATGAGCATTCAAAAAAGAAAAAAGAAGAGTTTGTATGATGACATTTCAAGCAGATTGCTGCCTATCGCAAGCCTGTAACTCTTTTATTGCATGGCATTTCACAGTTATTCATCCTGTATCATATGTTGTTTATTAACCTTCCCGTTCTTAAGATGTCATTTACTACTGAAATGTGGCTGACTCTCAGGTGGACCATGGCAGATGTTGAACAATACAGAGCATCAACTGTGAAATTTTGCTGTGCCATGTCCAAATGAAACCACAGGAGAATTAAGATATGCTGTGGGTAATCATTCAGGCTGGATTTTGTTCAGGACAGCCAGGTTAATGTCTGCACTCTTGCAAAAAATGCCATGGGAATTTTAATGACTCTGAGTGATTGGAGCCTTTGTTTTATGGCACATCAAAAATGGCAGCTCTAAAAACACTCTGCTTGAATACTGGTTTAGTGCTGACTCAGAAGAGCTTCCAATAACATGATTCACTGGTATCTGGCTCAGGGGCAGGTACAGACTCCTTTCGCTGGTGAGGTTAAGGTAATAAGTGTGTATGAGAAGAAAATAAGGTGGAATAAAAGGAAGGGAAAGTCTAGAGCAAGGGGAGCAGAAGGAAAGGAGGTATAAGGAAGTATATTAATGGGGGACCAAGCCAATGGAAACCAGCAGGGTAAAGAGAAATTCATGTTTTCTAGACTATGCATTAGAGGTGTCCCTGGTCTGACCAGATCTGCTGAGCCTTTCTGCTGGTGTCCTCTCAGCACTCTCCACTGTAATCGCAGGGATTTCCAGAAATCAGGAGATGGAACTGGATGGTGATAGTCCAGTTCTGTGCTCCTTGCCTTGTCTCTAGCAGTCCTGAAAGCAGTGTTGATTTGCATGTCAGGCAAAGCACTGCTTGAGGAAAAAAAAAACAAAAAACCCTCCAAGTGTGGCGGTGTCAGCGCTCGCTGTTGTTCGACAGTGTAAAATTAAATTAATAAAGCCCCCAACACAGGAAAACATAACAGGAAATTAATGGCCTTTACTGTCGCTCTGATGCAGTCATTTGCAACCCTGCTTTCCGCACCAAAGACTTCATAAATGCAAGCAGTTTCTCTAAACAAGCATAGTTAGGGCTGCATGCAATGTAATTTTTTGTGTTGCTTCTGTCCTTCGGAGCTAACAAAAACCACCCTTTTTTTATATGCTCACCAAGGGGGATTCCGCCAAGAAGTAGCTCCCCAACAAACACACTTAGGAAGATGAGAGAAGAGAGCTAAGTCATGCCAGTGATGCTAAGAACATCATCTTCTCTGGCAGAGGGCAAGCACAGCTTCTGGAGCTCTGCTTCCCTGCAGCAGCAGCTGTCCCTGAGGACACTGCACTAAAGGCAATGTTGTGGACACCCTAACAGCATAAATCAGGGTAACCCTTCTGATAACTTTTAGGATGTGTAAATCAGTATAACCACAGAATGCAAGAGACTTATAGATTGACACTGACCAGAGGACCTGGCTGTGTGAGAGTACTGGTTGCTACTCTCACAGTTGTTGACTGGTTGTCAGCATAAACAAAGCCAGTGTACTGGATCCTGGAGGCAGCTGCATTTCCATCTAACAGTCAAGCCTAAGCACTAGTAAGAGATACTGGACCTAACTACTACTTAGGCTAACATCCCTCATCTGCACACTCACACATGCTGTAGTACATGTTGTATACACATCTGAGACAGCTGCTTGCATCCTAACACCTGGAAAGACTTTTGCTGGCATTTTCAGTAAGGCTGGATATGTTGATTATTACTATTCAACACACAGACTTAGCTTCTCAGATGCTCTTGTCCAAATTTGCAATCATACACTTAGATACAGTAGTAAATACATATGATTTTCATATGCATATACACACTCACTTCCTTAAATGCATTTTGCATGCTTCCATGATAATCCAGGACAGATCTGAGCACACACTTCATTACACATTTGCACACACAATTCATTACATTTACATTCTTATTGAGCACTGCCATTTTTGCTCATGTAAGCCTTGTATTAAAGCTGCACTGCCCATCCCTGCTCCATCTAGAGTACTCAGTCACACACAACCCCTGTGTTAAAAGCAGTGCTGTCAGGCACCAGCACACATCGCACTCTTCCTCAGTCAGGCACACTCACTTCCCTACATGAGCAGCCTTTCTTACTCACCAGTTCCTCATCTGAGCTATACCCTAAAATCCCTTTGTTTCTGTGCCCTTCTGCTCTAAGCCTGAGCACATAAGTAAGAAATACACACAGTCTATGTGTTGCTGACACACTTAAATTACAGAGACACATGGACCAGCACAGTACTATCAATTAGCATACTGAAATTCAGGCTTGTGGATTCCATTGAAGCAAATGGACACAGGAATCTGAAGAACTGTGGAGTTCATGAAGGCTGATACACTTCCTTGAGGTGATAATCCTCCAGTATTCATCTTCCACTATCCCCATTTCTGCAGGACTTGTACTGTATCTTCTTTCACCACCACAGCATAGATCCCTGATAACATTCCTTCTCTATGCATTACTGAGCCTTGCCAGCCCCATCCAAGCTCCATCATCTCTATTCTGCACTCACTTAGGCCCCTTCCCATTTGAATTTGAAGCTCATCTTTCTCCCCACCAGTTCAGTTATCACAATCAAAGCACTCAAAATTCTCACAACACTACTATATGCTGCTACATGCTGAAACCCAGAACCGACCCACTAGAGACGACATCTTCTTTCACACTGCCTAAAAGACAGCAAAAATTCTCCTGAAAGGAAATGTAAACCAAAATTCACAGCCTTCCTTTTCCAAACCCTACTGAGTAGGACAAGAAAGTTACATAGGTGAAAAGACCACTAGATTACGGTTGCCAGCCCTTGCACTTGTTCTTACTGAGAGGAGTACAGTATTAGTTTAATAATTATTGAGGTTGCAAACAGTGTCTCTAGAAACATTGTAATAGCTAGACTGGATCAGCTTGTGTAGACCAGAAGATCAGTACCAGATACTCCTGGCAATCTGAAAATGTCTGATCCACTACCTCAGGACAAGGTCTTTGTCCTTGATCTCTCTCTTGGTTGGGGGTCTGGTCAGCTCAGGCACAGATGCAGGATGTCTGCTATTTCCAGTGGAAGCCTGAGACCGGGTTTGCAGCCCGGGTCTGATAGCGCTGGACTCCTTTGCAGACCCACACTGAATGCAGCATGAGGGTCTGCGCAGGGCTGGCTGCCGTGAATGACAAGCACTGGCTATCGATCGCGTTCTGAACTCGGCCCAGCCGATAGAAGGTAATTAATGACTCCATTTGCCTCAGTACCGAGGAGAACAATTGAGTTTGAAACTGCAACAACTGGCAGTGTGGGGAAAGGCCCCCCGGGACTGACTGGAAAGCTGCCTGACAGGCCCGGGCTGTATGGGGACACGGGAACACATCAGAGGGGGAAAAAGAAGAAGGGAAATCGGAAAAGGGAAAGTGCAGACTTAACACAAAAGCGTGACTTGGGAAAGGGCAGCACATATAGCCACAAATGCCCAGAGAGTGGGAGAGGGCTGCTCTGAGTTAAGCACCCTGGCAGGGATGGTGCAGGCATGCTGTAGGAGAGGACAGGGTTGCTTTGCTGGCGCAGAGCGACGGCATTGCAGCAGCCAGCTCAGCACCACTGCATCAGACAGTTGTACTTCCCTTGGAGCCTTTGACAATTAGATGGGTTCTGCTGTGTCACCTGGCTGGCAGTTCTCATGCCAGTCACATCGCTTTTATTATGACTATGATTTTTATTGGTAGAGCTGCGAGGCCCCAGCTGAGATCAGGGCCCCATGACACTGCAGGCAGACTTGTCATGGAAATGGTAACAGCCCCTGCCCCAAAAGGGAGCAGTGTCTCCACGTTTGTGTAGCAGCTGCACAGCTTGTGATGACAATCCTACATGTTTCTGTGCCACAAAGATCTCCCTATGTCAACACTACTTCTGAGTTATTTGTTGAGATGGTCCTGTCCCACCCTGAGCAAGAGTTCTGTCTGTCACTTGTAGCCAGAGAAATAACTGTATTATCCTGCTTTGGGCTATGTGTACATTATGTTGTCTTTGTGGCTTCCAGACCTGGGAATACCTCTTTGTTTTGGAATTATTTAATGGGCATACTCCCTATGTCAGATGTAGTTAAGGTTGTTCTTGTGTGCTCTGGCACAGCACTTCCTTGTTATCTGTCAGGATAATTCTGTGACACCATGGAGCATTTCTGTGTCTTGTGTCGAGGGTTTATGCTGAATATTCACTGTGTGTACTCCCTCTGCTGCCCCTTGGGAGGAGAGATATTTCCTGTCATATGTGCAAGGCCTGATCACACTGACAATAATGTGCTCTTTTGTGAGGGACACAGTGACTGAGGCTATGGTTTGCCTCTCAAGCTGTTTGTTAAGATCCTTATAATTTAAAAGAGAGGTTTCCCTTGCCACTAAAAGGGAACTGGGAAAGGTGATGGTGCTTCCTATTGGTACAGTTACCACAGTTACCTAGGTCACATCCCCAGACTCATCCTGCAACTGAAGCCTTGCTTTACCCCTTCCAATATCTGCTTTCTTGGCAAATCTCTGTCCCTTAAGCTTTCACCCCAGCACTGTTCTTCATTAGTTGAAGTAACTGTTGCCCACCACACTGCCATTCCTCAATGGGATCTGCTAGTCTTTCCCAACTCAAATTTTTCCCATAAATGCTTGCTTCACTAACACCCACAGCCCTTTGATGGACTCTGTCTCTTCCCCGAAGTCCTCTCTGGTCTTTTCTGCCACCTTTGCTCATATCTACATGGCTGTTAGCTCTCACACTTTGTGTATTACACTATTTGAGGCCTCTCCTGATAGTCTAGCTCACAGAGTCATAGGCTTAGATGAGAATTGCAATTTTGATCTAAAGCCAGATATAAGTGTCTGGCCCTTGCAGTTCTAGGGAAAAAATGAAAACACATCCTCTATAGGTTTTGACACCAGAAAACAAATACAATGGCTTTACAAATCCATTCAGTTTTTAAGAAAATGGCATGATCTGTGACTATGAATGTCTCAATGTTAGCAACACAAGACATACAAATCTGTCTTTCAGGATCACCTCTGTGAAACCTTCTCTGCTTCATAAATAAAATCTATATGCACATTGCTCTGTGAAGTTTGGGATTCATGTGCCCTACCATTATTAAGCCTAATACTACTGCAAGTTGTTTAGTCAAGATCCACCTCAAGGTACCCTACAGGTATCTGTCAAAAGTTTCTTTGCTTTTGCAGATTTTAAAGCCTAGGCCAGGGCAGAATGCTCCGTCCCCACCTTCCTCCCTCTCCCCCCCAGGAATTTACACCTAAACTAAAGCGTTGTCTTTCTCCTTACAACTTTTCCACCCCTCTCTATCCATTTGCTTGCTTTAATCATTCTTATTTCTTATTCAGCCACATTCTTTACCCTTCTCTTTTGTTCATCGTTTTCTTTCATTTCCCATAGACTATACAGATCCTCTCTTATCCGCTGGTCCTGAGTTTCCCAAATACACACACACACTTACGTGTGCACATGCACACACACACACACACACACACAGACATAAATAAATAAATAAATACAAATGTCAGTGAGCAGAGCAGCAATAACCCCTAAAACAGTACTATCAGAGGGACATGATTGATCAATTGAATTCCATAGCGGCTCAAAAATGTGGGATTAAGTAGTGTATTATACGCACAATGAGTTGAGGCATGATGTTCATTTCAAGTTCATTTCGCCAGCCCTCTGCCACCAGATCAGGCAATCAATAGGGGCAGCAGATATCATATATCACCTCTCTCCGTGCTAGGCAGAGAGCACCATAATCTCTCGCAAATTTAGAGTGACAGATTTGTCAAGATCTGAAGGGCCTCTGAATAAATGAAGGAAAAGGGACTCTTACAGCAACTCAGGAAAGCTATGATTTCAGCTTCTTCACACAAAGACATGGCCTGTGCACACGCAGAAGACACACGTACACAGGGCTCTGAAGGCAGACAGAATTGCAAATACATGTGCATGCGGGCACAAATCTGTGTAACCACTCAGGGCAACTCACTAAAGGTAAAATCTGGTTTAATGACAATCAGTGGAAGTTTTACTGTACACCCACTCACACCAAACACCATGCAGAGTATAGGGCTGCCATCCTTGAAAATCCAATATAACCAAAACTAGCAGCCACAGACAAATGCCTGGTCAGGCATACACTGTGATGCAGAAACTAACAAATAATTACCTACTGCAAAAATACCCATGTGTATTAGCATCATGGTGTGTACAATAATGCACACTGATGGACACATGTGGAAAAATCCTCAAAGGCAAACATCTTCACAGGCTGCAGACAAGTTGAGGCTGATAGAGAAACATTTTTCTTTTTCTGAGTCTGGACCCAGGAGTTCTGTGCCAGCTTTCTGCAGGGAAGACCAGAGTTTTCTTAATCCTCTGAAAGCCACTCCCTGCAGTAACAGCCTAGTACATCTAAAACATGAAAAGTGTACTGACCCACACAGTCTGCAGTCCACTAAGCCTGATCTTTGCTTTATTTTCTTAGTCAAATCTGTCATGAGCTCCAGATTTCAGGAACTTGATAACTTTCTCTTGTGCAAATAAGCCTGTGGAGAGGAGAAAACTCCAGCGATCAGTGCCAGTCAACAGCCTTGCTCTGGCTAGGGGTGGAAAAAAAGAGAGAAGACGCTGCTCGAGGGAAGGCTGCTGGCAGGGACAAATCAATATGTAATATTTTCTGTGGTCTTGTGAGTGGTACTGTACTATGCTACTGTATATAATGTACTATTGATTATATCATATCGTATAATCACCTATAAACGGATATATCTCATAGCCAGAAGGCAGCAGGCTCAGTCATAACTCTGGGCCACCAGCTGGGCATTAACTGTCCAGGAAAATACCGTCTTGGCACCATCCATGAGCTAAAAGAGGAAGCAGCAAAGTGGCATTTTTCTAGATACTGTACAGAGAATGTCACTCCAGGCTCCTGGGAGCATCATGGGTCCATAAGTACCTCATGATTGCATGGAGGAAGGAAAAGGTCTATACAGAACCCTTGACCAATTTCTTGACAGCAGGTTTCTGAGATTCACAGACTGGAAGCCACCAAGAAAGGCTTAAGTATGAGGCATATTAGTGAAAAAACAGGAAGATAATTGCAGCACAAGAGGGACAACTTGATCTTAGGATAGTCAGGGTGACAAGACAGTCAGATTTGTGTCTGATGAAGCACAGTAGGTAGGGATTCAGCATGGAGAGTATGGAGGTATATCAGCATGGATGAGGCAGGGGATTATAACCAGGCACAACAAAGTTAGGCTGAGATGTGACAGCAGAAAGATACTCAGCACAGTTGGAGGAGATTATAATGAGCAGACTTGGCTCAGATGAGATGAGGAATTATGACAGAGGAAGATTCACTTCAGTTGGGACAGGAGGTTTTAACAGACAGACTCACCTTGGATGTGACAGATGCTAATAGCAGGAGACTCACTCGAGATAAAAAGGGGTTATAACACAGAAAAATGCACCTCATTTGAGTTGGGGGATAACAGGGGAAGAAAAACCAAACCAAACCCAAATCCACACTGGTGATCAGATCAGATGGTCTATCACAGAAGCAGATTCACTATAGTTGGGGCAGGGCATTTATAATGGACTCAGAGCAGGGAGGGATGAGTGGGCTGTAAGAGATGTGGCATGGCACAACAGAAATAGACACCCTGGAACATGCAAGAGGCACTGCTGTGAGATAGGACTGTGTCAGAGGGCTGTTGTGGGGACAGAAATGCACTTCTGGGGAAGCTTCTACCAGAAGGTGGCTATATTCCTAGTAAGAACAAAGGAATACCAGGAAGGCTGATTCCTAGTGAGCAGGACTAGGTTTTGTAATGCAATAATTCATTTTTGATAAGAAGGGAGACTGGCAGAGACAAAGATTCACCTCATTTTGGAGGGAGTTTTATAACAGAGATATGGGTCATGATAAATCACAAGCTGCATATAGGTGATTGGGACAGAAACCAACATACGTTGGATGGGACAGTTGCCGCACAGGGAGAGATTTGTCTCTGGTGAAACGTGGAGTCAGAAACTGGATTTTCCTGTTATCTAAGGGGGATGAAAGACTCATCTAGGGTATGATCAGATGAGAAGGAAATTATAACAGTGATAGCTGCTCATGGGACTGGGGAGCTACAACAGACGCTGGCTCCCCTCCAAGCTGTAAGAGAGCCTTTTTCCTATTGCAGGCTTCCTCAGTCCTCTCCAGTACAGCCCATCCCCAGCACTCGTTTCTCTGTGACCTGCCTCTCCAGTAGTCTTCTAGCGATGCTAATCGCTGTGCTTTGCTCCCATTTTATGCTCAGTGGTGGAGATTTGGCAATTTTTAACACTGAAAATCAGCGGAACCAAAACTCATCTCTGAGCTAAGCACCATTCTCCACAGCCTCACTCATCCTGGGCAGGAAAGTCCCACAGAACCCACTGGAGCAGCCTGGTCACAAGAGGAGGGGGCTCCTCTTGGATCCCTGCAGCCTCCCCTTCCCTCAGGAGTGGCACAGCTACCTGGGTGGAGGCAGAGAGCCTCACTCTTTCTCACTCTGTCCTTGTCCTGCATCCATTACCAGTCCAAGCCAGGGTGGTGCTAACTCCCTGTTTTCTCTGTGTGTGCCCTGCAGATGTATCCGAGGGCTCAGTTCCCAACGGAGATTCCCAGAGCAGCGTGGACAGTTTGCGGAAGCACCTTCGTGGCGACACTTTCACCCAGCAGCAGCTGGAAGCTTTAGATCGAGTTTTTGAGCGTCCTTCTTATCCTGACGTCTTTCAAACATCAGAGCACATCAAATCTGAGCAGGTGAGGGCCTGGCCTGGTAATGGGAACCCACAGGCACTAACAGGATGATGGCAGGGAGATTCCCTAACCAAAATCCCTCTCTACCCCTTGCTCTGACACTGACCTATTATTGCACATACCTTTTATGGCACTTTCTAGTTGTAACTATCACTGTGCTGATGCTCGTATATACACAAGCTTTACCTCCTCTCGTGAACTTGCTGTGTACATGCACACTTTGCTCTCCCTACGTCCCCATGACCGCTTTTCCCTCTGCACACACATCTGTCTGTATGCAAGCATGTTCTTGCCATGAACATGCCTACACCACCATGCATGTCACTGGCATGCAGCACCGCACAGAAACTTCTGCACACTGAGATCACACTGGTGACAAGTGCACCACAGGGTTGGCTTTTAATGGATCATTTTCCTTCATGGCCCAAAGCTGAGACTTGACTCCCATCTCCAACATAGTTTTCCACACTTCTGCAGCTCTGCCCACCTTTTCTTTACTCCCCCGCTCTCCCGGCCTTTTATCCCAAAAGCTGTTTGTCTTAATAAAATGAAAATCAAAAGTCTTTTTAAACCGCCCCAAGCCATAAACCAACAAAGGAAGAGAAGGAGAGGCTGGCTGTGGACTCCCTTCATCCCAGAGTCCCTGGGTTTATTACAATGAATAACCTTTATTTACTTTCATTAGACTATTAAGCACCAGCACAGTCATTTTTCCCCCTGAAACTCTGAGCAGGGCCCATAAAGCAAATCCAAAGCCTAATTGAGTTCATTTTAATTTCTCTCCGATCACAGCGAATTACTCTGGTGATAAATCAGGGGGCAGGCTCACCCCCAGTAGAAGGCCTAATTTGCAGCTAATTACAAAACTGATTTCTACAGGAAGATCAATACAAGAAGGAATTGGAAATGACTAGGCAGTCCTAGCCAAGCAGGGACAGGGGCGGGGAGGGGGCAGCGTGCGTGGAGCCTGCTGGAGGAGGGGGAGATGTGGGGAGGGGGTTGGGGAAGTGCATGGAAAAAAACGGAGGAGAAAGAGCAGAAAATCAGTTTTAATTTAACGTAATATTAATCAGAGCAACTTTTCCTGCTGTTTTGTAGCCTTCCTGGTTTCTCCAGCTTCCACGTCTGGTCTGGAGACTGCCACAATAAAAAGGCAATTACCAGAGCCTTTCGGACAGGACACCCTTTCAGATACAATGGCTCTCCCCTCCCACCCTTCTGTTAGCCATGTGGCTCCCCCCTCCCCAATTTCATACCCCAATGCACAGAGTGACAGAGGCAGGGGATGAGGCTTCATTGTTTTTAAAAAGCTAGGACAGAGGTAGCAGTGGCAGGGAGGCAGACGACTCAGGCAGAGACCCTGGTGACAGTGGGCCAACACTGGCTGCTTCCTACAGCCTGCCTGTCCTAGTCATGTCATTGCATCCTATGCCCCAGCTGTCCTTGTCACTGGGCAAACACCTCCCACCTCCACTCAGCCAAGAGGAAGGGATGTGGATTTCCCCTTTCTTTTCCCCTGGCCTGGCAGAAACAGCCATCCCCACCATCCCCACAGCACTGAATGAAGGCTCAGCCATACCACAGATAACAGGGCAGATCCTTCACCCCTCTTCCCCTTCACAGCATCAAGCAGGCGGGTGGGATAGTTCATTCTAGGATGCCCTCCCCCCCCGCCCCAACCCTCTTGTCACTTTATCTTCTTCCTTTCCTCCTCCTCCTCCTCTTCCATCTGTGCAGGGGTTTTCATCTCTCCTCTTCCTCCCCCCCATCTGTACACCCTTCCCTTTCTCCCAAAGCATCAATAGCGAGCTGTCTTTCTCCTCTCTTCCCCAGGGTAATGAGTACTCCCTCCCAGCTCTGACCCCTGGTCTCGATGAAGTCAAATCAAGTCTATCCACCTCTGCTAACCCAGACCTGGGGACAAATGTGTCAGGACCCCAGACGTACCCTGTGGTGACCGGTAAGCTGCCTGACCAAACAGCAGAACCAAGCTTTTTATTTATCTCCCTCATCACCATTAGCTTCTGCTTTTTCTGCTAATGCAAGATACCCCTCTGTGGCAAACAAGGAAAGAGACAAAGACTGTGGAGAACATAAGGGCTCAAAAGAAGTTTGAAGTTCACAGTGTTGGCAGTTTTGGGTACATTCAGATGTGTCCAGGTGTGACTCAAAGACAGGAAAACTCAGATGTGAATCAGGAACTTGTGTGTCCAGGTGGGGGTTAGGGTTGGATGTTGGTGGAGGACAGATATGTCCAAATATGCACTGTGATTTCTTCCTTTGTATCTGAGAACAACAGGGTCATGGCTTACCTATTATCTGCACTTGGGGTTTTTTTGAGAAATAATAACTTAAGTTTTATTCAGCCCTGGCATTTGAAGGGGCATTTGCAAATTAAATACTGAGGTCAGCTGAACTATGACTGCTAAACTCCCTCTTCCTTGAGCCTATGAGTCTCTAATGAAAGCTGGCAAAAGAAATTTGTTCACAGCCTTCCCTCATGTGTAAGCACATTAAACTCAGGTGTGTCTAGAAGAGTAGGAACTGTGAGCAAGCACATGACAGCAGACAAATCAGGATGCAGACAAACAGGAGGAAATCTGTGCTGCAGATGTTTCACTGAAACTTCCTTTTTGCTGGTGGCACATGCAGAACCTGAGTGGCACAGGTTGTCCTGGGGCCCTGGGTCACTCCCACACTGTCCTGATACTGATGTTAGATTGCCTGTCCTGTGTGTGTCTAGAGCCATAAGGAAGTATTCTGGTGCCATAGCCCTTCTTCTCAAGGCTTCAGTTGCCAGTGGTGGCTGATCACACAGCTACAATAGACTTGCACATCTCCTCCGGGGTAGCTAAAGTGGCTGCAAGGCTCAAGTGACTCGCCCCATTTGGTACATCCCCTTTCTCTCCAACTTTTGTAGCCCGCTTAGAAAACTCATTGCAAAAGTTGAGAAATAACTCATGACAAAGAGGTCTAAGTCCTGTTAGTAAGGGAGTTTTGTTGTCCCTTGACCAAAAAGTTGTCCTCTGATGGCACAGAATCAAGAGTACTGGAGTTTGTATCTCACCTTTTCTGGCAGAATCCCCAGCTAATAGCCCCTGATGTCAAAGCAGCTCATGGCTAAGGCAGGCAGTCATTGCTTGTTCAACAAACACTGAGCAAAAGCATATTGTTGCACGCAGCTTCTGGCTACCAAGAACTTGGGACCAGGCAGGATTAGTAACCATTAACTCAAACACAGCAGATATCCACTGTGAGGTCTGCAAAATGTCATGAAACAACATAGGAGATGAACTACATTAGTCAGCAAATGTCTAGAAGACATGATATCCCCAGACCTTTTTCATGGCTCTTACAGCTATCAGGCTTGATTCAGAATCCTTGTAGCCATACAGTTTCTTAGCCAACTAGAAAAAAATGGCTTAGCTGTGGCAAAAGTATTCTACCATTCTTGCATATGCAAGGCAAAACTCAGCTGGTACTCGTCTACTGTTTAGCAGATCCACATCTCTTACAGGAAATATCTTCTTGTCTTTGGGGGGCAAAACCAGCTGAATGTAAAGGTGATACATCTACAATCAGAGTTTAAGATTCAAAGGGGCCATTAAAATAATTCTTTTCAGTCCTTCTGCCTAAGTGAAGATAGTGCATTCCAGCCTGTTAATGTAAGAGCAGGCTTCCTGAAGGCTGGGGACACTACACTAACCTTGGACATGACTCTCACAAGGGCACAGCAGGTGACAGATTTGGCCTCACATAAGAGCTTATAGGCTGAGGCAAAACATTTTCTTCATGCCCCCCCCCACCCTGTGCCATCCTTACTCTATTCCCTGCCACACTCCCAGCTCAGCTTGAGAACATCCCCATCTGATCCATCTGGATCCAAGAGTGAGAAAAGTTCATTTCAGACCCAGCTTGACATTCCCAGGTGGCAACTTAGTACTAACATCTCAATCTGTATGCGACATTTCAATCACTGCAGAGTAACAAAAGCAGAACTATTAGCACTGAGAGCTGTTCACTGGTGGTAATGATGAAGAAACTCAGAAACTCAAAATGAAAAGGGGAAGAAAAAGCCCCTCAACACCCTGAAAGGCATCAGGGGAAGAGAGGCGGAGAATTTTTCCTCTACATTTAGGCCAGAATCCAACATTTGGATTAATGGTGCCATTACCCAAGAAAGGACTTCAGATAATGCTCATTCTTAAAATGTTTTTGCTGGCAATTAAATGGTTGCAGGTATTGATCTTCATTGATCTAATGTTCTTAATTTGCATAATCTATTAAAGATGAATGATTCATTATATGTTTGCTATGGGGCTGGGCAGTGCTTTCAGGAAGGACCAGAGAGGTGAGGAGCTCAGTGGTACCTCTTGATCTACCCCAACTAGAAAATTAAGGAAGAGGCATGCAAATTTCTTTGGTATCACCCAGATCCTGCTCCCAGGAAGGGAGATTGGAGTAATAGTGAGCATTGAATTGCTGGCTGTCTCTTGCTGCTTTGGTGGCATCCTTGAAATGCCTCTTTACTCTTGTCCCAGAGCAGTCTGTGAATCCAGGTGATATCAGAAGCAAATGTGAAACAAATCTATCCATTCAGAGTAGAAATTCTGTGTGCAGTCACTTCACAATATAAGATCTATAGATTCAGTCTACAAGCAGGTTTCCTCAGCTTAGTCTTCTCAGACGAAAAAAGTATCACTAGGTCTTTTCAAACAAAAAGCTGTATGACATCAGATTCTTGTCATTTCAGAAGACTTAAGAGAAAGTAATTCTCTCTGGTTCATGGCTGGCTGTTCTCAGCAAGCTCTTTCAGCTCACACAGTTCTGAGAATACACCCCTCCAAAAGCCATCAAAACCTCAACAATCTACCTAAGATCTTGAAATGTAGTGTGATAGTTAAGGAATGGTGTTACTGGAGTCCCTTTATCTGTCTGGGGGCTTCTTGGAACTGAAGAGCTGGAAATGCTGCAAAACAGGCAGCCATGTCTTCAATGTGCCAGAAGGCCTTCCCCAAAGCCTTGGACGTCTATTCAAAGACACAGTTTAGCACCACAGCTACATGCAGCCCAACCTTGCCTAGTACTGCCAATACAAAACACTCTGTTTCAGACAATTATTCTACTAACACATCTTAGATGGCCCATTTATTAGTCACATCTCCTAAAGCAAGTAAACAAAACCAATTTTTAACTATGGAGCAGACAGGTCACCATTATTTCTCCCTATTAAGTATGTGCAAGGAATTTCCATGAACGAGTTGACACTTAGGACACTAGGCTAGGTTGACACTAGGTTGACAACTGGACACTAGGCTAGGAAACACACTCTGCTGTCCTTCATATGGAACAGACAATGCAGAAATTTTCAACTTCCTTGTGAAGATTTAGAGAGAGAAAGCTCTTAATAGTTGGTTGAGAACACCACCTCACCTCTTTCTGCACACACAGACCAGCAGGTCAGCTACATCTTGCCTTGATGTTACATGGCTCTCATAGCTGGATTGGTGTAGATCCCTGTCAGTTTCTTGGACAAAATCTTTGGATGCCAATCAGAATTTCTAGAAGCAAAGATCCAAGCTTGAAGATACCATGATAAGGCAAGTACATGCAGTTGAACACTGTTACAAGAATTTTGTTGTTCAGGGTTTTTCCACTTCAATTATTTCCATTGAAGGCAAATAGTCAAAGCAGATTAGTATAAATCTGTGCAGGTCTAGGTGAACACAGAAAGCCTCAATAGCTTTCTTTTATTCACTCATTTCCATGAATCTTTGAGTTTGGAAGGTGCTCGATAGTGAGGTACGTACTCAACAGCCAAGAGGTGAGCGGAGAAGAACCTCAAGATTTTGGCACTAGAAATAGGAGTACTTTAAAAGCACAAAGGTGTTCACAGAAGCCTTGAATCAAGAAGAAAACAAAGGTTAAGATCCATCTTTAAACACCACCAGAAGTCACAGCTTTTGGAATAGTCACGCAAAGAAATGAGGTATCTTCACAGCAGGTTCTGAGTTCTGGGGACATGGATTCATAGTTTGGGAACAGAGTCTTTTCCAACTCAATTATCTAGCCCAGGAGTTACCCAAGAGAGAGGCAGTACTACAGCAAAAAAGTACTACAGCAGAATGGACTTTTCATGTATGGATTGAAACTTGCTTGTTAACAGACCACTAAAGGGAAGGATTTACCTACTGGATGGATCATAACTTGACAGCAAAGGTGAAGGAAAATTTCCCTTAGTTGAATCCCAGCAGTTTTAACTAAATAGACCTTGTTTGCACGCCCCCTACAATCCATATGTACAAAGAGAAGTAAAGGTAAAAGACAAGATGAAAAAAAAATCACTTCAGGAACTTCTACTGTGATTGAAATGGGAGTATGTGTCCCCTTCTTGTCCTATGAGGAGGTTTATGAGTGCTTCTCTGCTACAGCTAGCACTTATTAACAGGAATAGAGAACTTTTGAAGTCATCACCACCCACCAAAACAGCTAGCATAGTCCTATATGGAAAATGTTTTCTTCTCTCTGGGAAATAATTTTTTCCCTAAAGCAACAAATACCATCCAGGGTGAGAAATCCTGATGACAACTCACAATATATCAAACAAAGGCATTAAAAAAGCAAAAAGCTCATGTATTTCACTTTCCTCTAGATGCTCCCTCTCTGGCACAGGATCAGATTTTTTTCAGTTTAATTTTTTAAATTCATACATGAATGTATGCAAAAAAAATCTGAATTACTGAAAAAAGAGGATACTTGCTATACCTGAAAGACATAAAAAAAAATAGTACTTAGACAGCATCTGATTTCTATGAAGGTATTCAGAAAAACTGTGATGCTAATCATGGAGAAATCACTGGCTAGACACTTGGATCCAAAATTTTTATGAAATGCTAAACAATCCTCTGAGAACTTTAGCCTCCTGCAAGGTGAAAAGATATTATTTCCTTCATTTCAGATTAGCGAGTGAACCAAAGAGAATTTTGTTCAGTTCAACAGCCTGGCCATTCAAAATGAAGAAGAAGCTAGGATTTGAAAAAGCAGGAACATTTGTTTTCCTCAAATTAAGTGAATTAGAGTTGGTGTGAAAGGATGAAATCTATTCATTTTAAAATAAGGTTCTTAAATTAGTCCAAATTCCTCCTTATATCTATCCTTTCCTCCATTTAGTAAGTAATTTTTGAATGCAAAAGCTGCTTAGAAAAGCTTGCTTTTTCTGTTCTAGTATATTTAGGAAATATGGGAACTTAGGGTCATTTTATTTAATTAGCATAAATAATTACAAACACTGTTTTAAATTTAATTCTAATTTCCATCCAAATGTAACTTGACACAGATCACAAGTAAAAAATTAATAATCTAATAAAACAATAATGTGGACTCATTGTTCACTGTTTTCCCATATAATAATATGTGAAGACAAATTATATTAAACAACATAATTGCTTAAATAAATGTGCACATGATGCAGTTCATCTTAGCAAAACCTGAAATAACTACATTTAGGGTAAATTTTGTATTTGTCAAAATATTTGCTACCTCCCATTAAGTTCAAGCTTGTAGAAAACAGCCTCACAGTGTTAACGTAAAACAAATTGACCCAGATTGGTGTTTTGAATCATGATTAAAACTGACAATTACATTCAGTTGTACTTATATTGTTATGGTGAGAGGGGAAGCATTTCCTTCCCCTTTTCCTTGTTTGTACTGGTAAAAAATTCCTGTCTTACTCCAGTCTACTTTAGCCTCTGATACCAGTGAGCAATGACCCTGGTCAGGGCTTGACTAAGCTGACTTAAGGAAATCTCTTTAGCAAACTGCTGAGGGGCCCAAGTTGGCTTTGATGAGGGCAGATCCCACAGATACTGACCCTACTCAGCAACACAGCAGCATGGCTGCAGTCACCAGCAGTCAAACACCCTCTTGGGCACATCTCTGGATGCCCCAATGCCGTGAAAATGGAATATGATAATCATTCATGCAACTGCTACACAGGGTTGTTGCTGTCCTGCCTCACCAAAATGAAGGTGGTATTTTCTGTGAGCAAGCCTCTCATATTTAAGGTGAGGAATTGGCAAAAGCAGAAGTCCACAGGACCTCCTAGTTTAATCAACTGTTTCCCTCCTTAAGAAGAGATAGTATCTTCTTATCTAGTCAAGGAATTTGTAAAAGCAAAAGGTGTTACTATTCTTCTCTGGGACCAAATGGCTGAGAATGATAGATGGTCAGATGAATGATCCCTGGAACAGACAGGAACAGAGGGTGGAGGGGCAGGAACCACATAAACTATTTATACGCATGCAGTGGAATTTTCACTGACAGTAACTTTATGATGCTGAAGAAAGCAGCTGGTGGGCTTTAAAGGCATATTCAACAGAAGAATACAGAAATGGATGGGCCCAAAAGAAATAGTATCTTTGCTTTCCTTAAATTAGCATTTAAGTGAACAATAGCAGTGAATGACAATAATGTAATATAATGACAATAGCAGTGAATTGGCATTCCCGGTCCAATTTTCTTCAGCAAGAGGATAGCACTGCAGGCTGCCACACTCTATGCTGCTGGACAAAAGGGGACTTTTTAAAGAGAAAATAATTGTATTGTATTGTCTTTCCCGCAATTCAAGTTCTGCCTTTTCTTCTGAGGCTAAATGAAGGATCCAATGAGTATGGCTTTGATAAAAATTCTCATGATGTAGATATTTGCCCACTGTAGCAAAGACTGTACTTTATACCTGAGTTACGCAAACATTAATAACTTTTGATGCCCATCAGCTGTACTGGATTTAATCAGGCCCACTTCTTGTACAACCAAAATTGCCTGTTGCAGTCTTTCAGAGGAATAGAGAGCTTAGAGTAATCTTTGGCCCATCTTTCTAAATTTAGGACTGTTGTGGGCTACCAGGGAAGATCTATCCTACCTTGTGACCAGTAGAATACCATTATGATGAAACCTTGGAGTTACCTATAATGAGGACTGTGTGAAAAACTAACAGGTTCTAATTGCATTGCCCAGTATGTATTTCCAAAGCATCTTGTTTAAGAGGTAACATTCAAGTCCTAAACAAACAAGGAATAAGCACATGCTACATTTCAAGACAGGCAGAACTTGCCAAATCCATTAGGCTGGGACTCAAGAAAGGGAACAATATAAACTCCACTGAACTTCTCTGTTTGTCAAGTGCACAAGTTGCACACACATCTTTCTCCCTTCCATTCAGGACTTGAAAGCATATCTTCCTTCTTCAGCTCCTTCTGCAAAACAATGTACTAAGATCCACATGAAATAGACTTCAGTGGAGTTCTCAAGTGATTAATCAGTACTCAAGTAGTTTCAATGAGTAAGTCCAGATCACAGGTCTGCTGGAAGCTCCATGTTTTACTCTGTATGAAGACTATAAAACTTTCTCTTCGAAGTAACATACAGACTTAGCAGGACAGTTTACTTGGAAAGCAGCAGTTAATCAGATCAGACGCAAAACCTAGATTTATAACATTCAGTTTAATGAAAAAATAGTGCAAATAGGTTACAAAATTTGACATGGGATATGACATGTCAACAGCTTTGACTCTTAGGGGAAAGCAATCCAAGGTTGTTTCTTTAAACATGTACTCAACAATGGGCTAATGTAATGGGCTAAGGACATGGATGGATGTGTGCAGAAACAGAAAATAAACCTGAACACACAAGGCTCACTCTCCAGTCAGTAGAAAGACAAGAAAGGTATAATGAGAAGCAGGTTAATCTTGGCACACTTTTATGTTCTTCTAGCAAAGGCCTGTTATGATCAGAGAAGGGGAAAAAGCAGGACAGTCTTTGATTTTTAGTGCAGTTTGCAAAATACTCTCGCAACAGAAAACCGAGGAAACTAAAAACAGAAAAAGTGGTTCTTCTGACATGACAGTAAGCAAAAGCAAACAATATGCTGTGTCAGTCGTGTCTGGACTTTTGTATGGCTTCTGGAATTGGAGGCAAGATTCCCACATGGGAGAAAGTGATGTGACTCCACTGCCTATCGTGTAAACTTACCAGTCCCTGAGTTCTGAGGACCCAGTTCCATTCTGTTTACCACAACAAGACTTTTCTAAGGAATAGAGAACACAAATACAGAAAAAGATGTTTCAGAGATGGGTACAAGGATAGAATTTAAAATACCCGAGATAAGATTCAGTTTTGGCACCGGGTTCCTATACAAACTTGAGGATTTCTTTTCTGGGCTCAGTTCCTCACAGATAAAACAGTGATCCCTAAGCAGTGCTGTAAGGGTATGTGTTCTAAAAAGTGGGGCACTGTGGTCATGCAAATACTTGATAGAAACCTCAAGAAAAGATGAAGAACAGGAAACACTGTCAAGATGGTAGGCAGTGTTGAGTGGGTTTGTACAAGCCATCCCTCATGCATGGATGTGCCATCTTGGTATTCTTTGTGTTCTTTAAAGAAAAGGAGCACTGGATGCAGGTAGCTTATCCTCCAGGAAGACAGCAGTGAAAAACAAGCAGCTTATCTAGTCCTGTAACCCCCACTGCTTCCGTTCCCTTCAGCAGAAGAGAGCATGATAAAAGCTGAGATGAGTGTCTGTAGGAACCCAAAGCTGTGAATCTTCCTCTCAGTCTGTCTGGCCAAAATCCCTTCATTCGCAGGGGGAATTTAGGCTAGCGATCACCAGTTCTTGCTCTCCGCCAAAATAACAGAGGAGAGGGTTAGAATGGAAAAAAAACAACCATAACTCAGCAAGTACAGTCAGAGAGAGAGGAGTAGGAGATGAACAAAATGTGGTCCTCTGCTATGTTTCCAGCTATATCCCCACCCCACTGACTTTCAAGTTTCCTCCACCATGACAGTGGACAATATATTTTTTGTCACCTATGAAGAAGGATACTACTTGCCTTTTAGAAGAAGAAAGGAGACTGGGGCAGGAATAGATTTCCACTGCTTTGGAATGGGGTTGCAAACTCATTCCACTCCCTCCATTTGATTACAGGTTGGTATTCCAGCCTTAGAAGCAAGACATACCTTGGGGTTCACTGAAGGAGCCCTACTGAGGAACACTCCTAACACAACACAGACAAGACAATATGGTATTGCTCCACAGCTTGCTGGCAGTAGTGGGACTTGGATAGGCAGAGGTGATTTCTCCATCTCAAATTTGAAAGAATTAGAGAATGGAGAAAATCTGAAGTTAAAATATAAAAGGTGCAGCTGAAGTTTGAGGTGGTTAAAATGAAAAATGGGACTGTGCCATTCACAGGAGGACAGATAGATAGATCAATCAATTGATTTCATATACAGTGACATACTTTGGAGCTATAATTCACTGCTGGAGCAATTATTTCAGCATAGAGGTGGCAGGAATTATACCAGAGACAGAATTCAGGTGCTTTTAGTCAGGGGAGAGTTAGACAACAAAGGAGTAAAAAATGGTAAATGCCATCCATCAGCAAAGATACATGGGATATAAGTTATGTCCGAGCAGTTGCAGAGCATAGAGGGAAAGATAGATAAATAGACACATAAAAGTCTGAGTTTTGGTTGTGCAATCATTCGCTGTCTGACCTTATCCTCGCCTCCTTTCCACTATTCTTAGAGAGAAGAGTGTTTAGCATTATGGTGTTCAGGTCTCTTTGCCATGTTACTGTTGACTTCTTTATCCCCCCACACACTGAGTAAGTGGTGATGCCTCTGGAAGGTGCGAGGAATTTTTCTTCATAAGCCTTGATGTGTTCAAGAGAGGGCTGGGCTCATCTCCCCTGTGAGTCTGACAGGGGTTTTAAGAGCCTCACAACACTGGGACAAATAGCTCCTGGTCCCTTAACCCTTCCCAGCTTTGCAAGGCAAGGCCTAGCACTGTTGTTCCCACTGCAAGGG
Source organism: Dasyornis broadbenti (assembly GCA_013397935.1). NCBI lineage: Eukaryota > Metazoa > Chordata > Aves > Passeriformes > Dasyornithidae > Dasyornis > Dasyornis broadbenti. The sequence continues at coordinate 341,398 of VZRN01004182.1, forward strand.
CTTTACACAGTCTTTCAGGCTGAAATCCTCTCTGTGGTGGCTGGGCAGAGCGGAAATCCAGGGGCTGGATCAGATTGGCCTAATGCTACAGCAGCTTAAGCAGTCTGTTTTACCAGAGATTATGGTTTCACTTACACAGAGTGCCTGAAAAATGCTGTGGTTTAGGAAGGATTATAGCTGAACATTCCATGCTTTAAAAGAGAAATAAAGCAGGGGAGGGACTAGGAAACCCAACGTGCCTGGGGGCTGCGTAAACAGGATTAACCCCTGCCCATAGCATCTCTTGCTTCTGCCCACCCACGCTTCCATGTCCACCTTATTCTCTGCCCTTTCCTCCTCAGCACCTCCCCACACCTGCTGTCTCTTGTAACATAAAGAGAGCTAAAAAAGGAGTTTGGAAAATGCCCAGGACCAAAGTGTCCCTAGTTTATTTACGTATCACTGTCAAATGGCTTCCTTGAAAAATATCACTTCACTTGCAGCCTGCGAAAGCCCAGGGAACTTTTGGCCCTCTGCCTGCAGATCAGTCTATTCATCCAAATTATCTTGTATCAACATTATTTGGATAAAGGCTTCAAGCACTCCCAGAACGCTGGTAGTGACTCTGCCTGTTTGGGCTGAAAGTAAATCTGTGCACTCCTTGCCATCTGATGACAGAGGATGCAGGAGAAAAATAGCTTGTGAGGGTTCTCAGTCTACAGAAACTGGCACTGGCACATGAAGCCTCACTAGGTGGGATAGTAGGACAGTGTGTGGTTGTAAAAAGCAGAAGCTGGGTGCTGATGTGCTGCCTACTCTCAGGACTTTAATTAAATGTGCAACAAACCTCATATACTCCAACTTCCATTCCCCATGTCCTCCACAAAAGGTCCTTGCTAAACAGAGCTTCCTAGCAAAAAGGGAAAAGAAATTACAATTCTCACTAAGCATACCAGAGACTTCACTTAGTAAACTAAATGAAGAGGAACTGTACCCCTTTTGGCCAGGACTGATCCTTCCCAATTAATAGAAACTTGGGCATACGTCTTTGCCACAAGGAAGCCTTGGTGAACAAAAACCTTTGCTGGCCATGTAAGAAGCACTTGGAGGAGAACACAGATGGCAAACTATCATTTTTGCCAGGTAGCAAACCTTTAGGAAACAAATATCTCAGGATAAACAGCATTCACAGATAGAAATTGCCCAGTCCTTTATTGTCTAAGTGAGCACTACAGCCTTGCAACAAAGTGCCTAAAGTTAATTAAGCCAGTTTGACATTAATGAAGTCAGATTTATGATCTAATTATACGTCACATTTCTATTTCTGTGTATAAATCAAAACCACCAGAACTAACTTATTTCATAGGCCACTGGCAATAGTTGCCATCACAGCAGAGGGATGGCTTTCATTTATTGGCTTGAATTTGTTTACCTGAGGATGGATGGTTTACTACATAATTTGGATTGGATCTGATCATATCATCCATGCTTAGCTTTCAGGTGTCCAAATACAGGACTCTATTACCGCTGACCCAACAACAGTGGGTGCTCTGGAGTACCCTTGCTTTAGGTCACTGAGCTCTCCAATTCCCAAACATCCTACTTGGCAGCCAAGTTAGGAGCAGCTGTAAAGCTGAATCTACTGTGACTATACAAAGTCTGCACATCAGAAACGGAAGCCCAAAGCAAACAACAATGAAAAATTAGACCTTTTATAAGTCCCCCACATTCCCCCTCTTCCATTACGTCTCTCTCTATCTATCCAGCAAAACTACACTCTGGGAACAATCAGGGTCAGTCCAGACTGCTTTTATGGTTAAATCTCCAAAATGTGCCACTGTGATCAGGATCAATTGATTGATCCATCTGTCTATCTACCTATTAATTGCACAGTCCTATTTTTATTTTAACCTCCTCAAACTCCAGCTATACCATTTTTGTCAAGCTTTTATGAAATTTGGCTTGAGAAGCTTCAGCCATTACACCGAGCAATCTGTGTAATAGATGCTTACAGCAACACTACTCCCCTGAAGCAGGTGCTACTCTCCTGAGGAAGGTTACCTTGGATTTGAAGGGAAAAAGTGGTGTAATTCCTTGGGCCAAACTGTGTAAGTGTAACATCTTCATATGCCCTTGGCCAGCAAGAAAAAGCAGCAGGAAAGGGAGCACAAAAGCTTCAGAGCATTCTTCTTCCCGATCCTATGCTTCTTCCTGTCCTCCCTCTCCTGCATGTTCCTTCCCTCACCTCTCCTGTTCCTGCATCCCGTTCCTCGCCTCTGCCACTGCACTCCATTCCCCTCATCTCCTGCTGCCCTGCAGAGGCATTCCTTCAGTCCAAGCCTAGCCCCCAGGCACATTTACTGCTGTTGTCTCAGCACTGGCTCCTCTGATCTACTCCTAGCCTTTTTATTTTTATTTTTGTTTTAAAATTAATTTCCCTGTAGATTTTAACCACTCCATTTTCATTTACCCATTTTGTTCTTCCTCTCCTCCCTTCCCCACCCTCCTCTTCCTTCCCCTGTTCCCTTTGTCTGTCTGTGTCCATCCCTTACCCTACCACAGAAAACCTCTCCTCTCCCCTCAGTATAAAGCAAGAGCCTCATGGAGCCTCTCTCACCCCTTTCACCCCCACCACGCCGGTCGGCTCTGGGCAGGCTGATCTTCAGCCCTTCCACATGGCCCTTTCAGATGATGCGTCCACGCCTTGCTACAGTGCCTTCCTTCATCATGGTGCCCACTTTGGGCAGTCCAGCAGCCAGCCTCTGATAGCAGGTAACCGGCCTTGGCCACCAACTGAGTGGGGATGCTGTAGGCAAGGGGTTCAGTTTCGTCTGATGGGGAGGCCAGTAAATGCTGCAAGCTCTTTGAGTGCAAGTGGGAACCAGAGCAGCCATGTTCCAGGTCTGCATATGCAGCATATGTTCTCAGCTCCATGAAGAATCAAAAAGATTTCATGCCTGTCCTTCTTTTCTAGAATAAAATGGGAAAAGAAGCTATAACTACCTAGAAGTGACTGGGTGTCCCAGCTGGATTGGGTTTGGGACTTAGTAGAGAAACATGCATACAGCAAAATCCTGTGTTGCCTCAATAGCCTCAATGTCCCTGCTACCGCAGGCCCAGCATACTGTGTGCTAGCCTAAGGTAGATGATAGCAGCGTGAAGATCAGATTGTTCAGCATGGCTTCTAGCTTCTAAGTCAGATAGACATGGGCACTTGGTGAGCACTGCCATAGGCATGCTGCGAGCAGTATTTGAGTCACCTGGTTTGGGAGTGTCAGTGTGAGCTAGTGCCTTCACAAAGGAGACCAAGTAGTTAAGAAATCCAGCATCATGTCTGAATGTCAAGAGCAGGAAGGATGTGTGAGAGACTGTTTTACAGCCAAAGGAATACAGAGCTAAGGTAGGTGGCCTTTAAGGGAAGAGCAGAAGTGAAGAAATGGGTTGCAAAAGATGGCAGCACTTATGAGTAGCAGGTGGGAGGGGAGGATGGGGAGGAAGGTCAAGTTTCAGGTAGGTACTACGGGAAACTCCTGGGTGACTGAAGGAACATTGTTGCTGAAGCTCAGGGAGCTTGGGAGAAATAGTAAGTATCATCTTAGGTGACCCACCGGCCACTTTTCAAAGGATGTAATCTGGGCTTTTTCAGAACAGACAAGTCTTAGTGCAGACCGTGGTTCCTAATACTAAGAAACATATCTTACCTCTGCCTCCTTCATTTTCCTATATTATTTTTCTCTTTTGACTTAATATCCTTCCTTTGTCTTGTCATGTGACATTTCCACTTCTGAACCGCCACATAGGAAAACAGCAAGTAACAGCAGAGAAGACTTGTGCTCATAATACTGTCTTGGTCCTACCTTACTGCAGCTAGTAAGAGCCTCTGAGTTCTGGGCACTCCCTAAGCCAAGAAGTCTCCTGACTCTCTCCAACATTACAGCTCTCTGGGGATACCATCATATATGACCATCCTCTAGCCTAGAAGGCACTGTGTTTGGAGAGGCACTGCCTTAGGACTCTTATGTGGAATTAGACATGGGACAAAGTGTTCAAAAGTGCAAACAATGTCACAGTGATTCAGGTGCTGTTCCTCACTCAGAAGATTCTTGCAGAAGGAAGAATAGCTGGAGTTGGAAGCATGTTATGAGCTAGCTTTGCCATAGCCTTGCAGTACAAGAATTTGATAATCCCATCTACCTGTTTGTAATGAGAGGAGGTTATGGCAGGGGCCTGTTTGTATTTAAGAGTTTCTCTCTGAGGCTCTTACTGATGTTACTGATACAGTACTTGTTTGTCATCTTCTTTTTCAAGACTAGGATTTTGACAGATGATCACTTCCCAACAAATTTTCCACGCTCAGTTTTGAACATCAACCTCTGTGTGCTCATGTCTGAATAAAAACACAGGGGCATATGTGCACACATCAAGTAGCAGAGTGAGTGTATATGTGTTCCCACCTGAATGGAAGTGTCAAAATGAATTAATTTTGCCTGCAGCTACATAATGTTATCTCTAACTTTTCAGTGACAGTATTTTCTCACTCATCACGTTGTTATTTCTCAGGCTAGTCAATAAATGAAAATAAAATAACAAGAATTTTAAGCACAAAAATTGCTTGCCTTAAACCAAAGTGAGGAAAAAAATAACTATATTTACTAGGTGTTATTCATACGGTTTAACATACAGCTACAAATCACTGAAGGAATGATGGTGATAAAACAGTAAAAGAGTGTAGAATATTAATCCCTAATACACTATATATTTATTTTTATCAATATTGGGGAGTGGCTGGAAAATGGCTCAGTTGTTGTCTAAGAGGAGGTAAGCTAGGAACATCAGCCACTGATCAGCAGCCTCTCCAGGGAGAAAGAATGAACATGCATTTCTGTTTTCTCGAGTAAATCACCTCAGTAATCTTTAGTCAAGACCAGTGAAAGCAATGACACTGGTTTAGCCTACCTCATCCCAGAGAAACTTCCTCCCTTCAGGTTAATGTTCCATGCTTATTAGTTTTTGCTTTGCCTTGTAACTGTTAATTATTTCTGATTCCCCAGCCAAGGTTCATGCTTGTTCCAGGGCCAGTTTTTATCAGTTATTCTGCTGGTAGTAGAGCTAAACCAATGCTTCTTCTTTCATTGGCATATCCCAGCACAGTTCTAGTGACTCCAGTGGTGTTAATGGGCTATACTTAACCTGTCACTCCTAAAGGCGAATCAGACTCTTGCCCTCCAGTTAGAATAGACAGGAGAGACAAAATTTAACAAAGGAACAATAAATGGCACAAACTTCTTGGTGAGCTACAGTTCACCTAGGGAATGTGAAAGTTTTGGATGCCTGGAACAGGCTGACATCTCAGTAGGCAATGTTGGAGGTTGAGCTGTAAATCTCTTAGCAGCTGTGGGAGACAGATTATCTTAATTTATTTAGCTTGTTGTTTTGTTTTGTTTTTCTTTGTTTATTTTGTTTTGTTTTGGCTTGAAACTCCCAGCAGCTTCTGAGATTATTTTAGTTCATTTAAATGCAATAAGCACTAACAGCAAATGCCCTTCTGGCTGGCCCATTTTCAGGCTAACCAGTCCAAATGAGGAAATGCCTCTGGCATGAACCAAAAAGCCCCCAGCTGCACTTCCTAAGAGAGGAAAAATAAACTACAATCATACACCCAGTCCACACCCCTCTCTACTTCTTTGGTGGTGAAAAGAAATCACACCTCTGAGCATTACAAACAAAAACTTGTACCTGTGATAAAAATGAAGTGAGACTCAAACTAATTTGCATGATCCTATTATTACATATAGTACACCAGCACTTGAAAGGAGTCCAACCAGTATTGGTCTCATACTAAGCACTGTGCAAAAAAGCGAGCCCTTGCACCAAAGAGTTTGCAGCATAAAAAGAAGCTCAGAGAGTTAAAGTGACTTGCTTATAACCATCAGCAGGTGGATAGCAAAGGTGGGAAGAGAGACAGGCACGGAAAATGCTTGGATCACTTCCCAGTGCCTTGCACATTGATCATGCCCTAAAGCAACATCACCACAGTTTTGGAACTGCATCTACTGCATATAGACAGGACCTCAGCTACTCTGGCAATGAATATGCTGCCATTCTCTGTGCAGATCAGGGCCATTTTGATTTAGTTAAAATAGATCCAAAATCTACAATGAAACAAAACAAATTCTTTTGAGCCTCATTCAAAGCTAAGTTTTAACACCCATCCGTACAGTGTGAGATCAAAAGTGCCCCAATCTTCACCCAGAATTTTCAGTGGGTGGACAGAATTCATGTAAGAGAGGGCTCCGCTGTAGTTGCCTATCAAGTCATGTGACAGTGGGACAAAAAGTGATACCAAATCAATATTGAAAAATCTTATCTGTGTTGATCACCTGTCCTGTTTCTTTGCCTTTCCAGGTCGTGATATGGCAAGCACCACCTTGCCTGGCTACCCACCCCATGTTCCCCCAACTGGACAAGGCAGCTACCCAACCTCAACTCTTGCAGGAATGGTTCCTGGTAAGTCAGCTGCCAGCCCTCAGTAATGGTGCACACATGTTTGAATGGTTACCAGCATTGTAAGAGCTTTCACAGCTGGCTTGGCTATTGCTTTGCTGACATGAAGAGCTATTATTTTCATAAAGAAACCATCAGGTGCCTATAACCAATGTAGCTAACAACCCTTTTTGTAATGTATCTCCTTCCCCCTAGTAACTGATTCACTGCTGGTATGGGCAGCTAGGTAGCTATAACCAATTAATTAGTAATTAATTAACCCTAGTATTCATTAACTAATGCAATTATTTTCCAAGGACCCATGCAGATTATTATGTACTGCATAACTCAAGATACTCACCTATACACTAACTTAGGGTAACAACTCACCTTCTGTCTAAAGCCATGGCATCAAAATGAAAATTATCAATGGTAATTTAGTACCTGCAGTATTTTAAGACCTACTGTCTATATAGCCTAACCTAAGAAATCAGCAATGATTAACAGCATTTCAGGAGAAACTAACTATTCATTTTTAACACCCAGCTACTTACCTGCCTCCTGTTTGTAAGACAGTGTCTCCAATCCAACAAAATATGAACCTAATCCTACATTCAAAGGCAAACTGTTTCTTTGCTACCCAATGTCTTTGAGGAAATAACTTATCTCAGCATATGGATTCTCCCACTCTTTTGGAAGAGGAGAAGACCATTTACTCTAAGGCACTTGAAGCATTTATTACCTCAGGCTCTATTTACCCACTCTCTTCTGATGACAGTTGTCCCCAGCAGATAAATGAAGTGGCAGGATTTTCTTTTCTCAGACATGGTAGCTCAGAACTCAGAACTCATCTGCCACTGATTTCTGCTTGTTATGGCCCATGGTTGTGAGTTGTGATGGTTCAGGGGCAGGTACACAGTCCATTCTGCAATCTCTGCTTCTGAAGGGATAAGTCCAGAACCAAAGCAACAAAAAGTTGAGGACAGAAAGCTCTTAAGTTATTATCATATCATTTGCCAGGGCTTACCAGTAGAAAGCCTAACTTAACCCTCATCCAGATATCAGAAGAGCCAGCTAAATGAACATAAACTGCAGTGAGGACGGTGAAAATATAAATGACAGGAAACGTTTTCAGGTCAAAGCCTTAACATCTTTAAGTGGCAAACCATAGAATGGCTTGAGTTGAAACGGACCATAAAAGTCACCTAGTTCCAACCCCCCGTCATGGGCAGGGACATCTTTCATGGGTTGTACAAAGCCCTATCGAGCCTGACCTTGAATGCTTCCAGGGACGGGGTATCCACAACTAATTTGGGCAAGCTGTTCCAGTGGCAAATTTCAGGGCATCTCCTACACTGAAATATTCAGGGAGATGGTTTGGCTCCAGAATCAGAGAAGCACTAAGACAATATAAATCAATTAACACCCCCACAAACAACTCCCCCCAGTAACAGTAGGTACATTCAGTTGACAATATTTAGATCAGTTAATGGTCAAAACTTATAGGAGGTCATGGCATATGGAAATTATTAATAATACCAAAATAGCTGGCTCTTTGAGTAGAAACTGTTCAGGGATTGCTATGTAAGTTTGATGTCCTCACCACAAGGATGATACTGGCTTCTAAACCAGAACAAAAATTTTAAGACCACTAATGTCAGAGGTCACTTATCCAAGAATAGGGTATTTCAGCTCCTTGATGTGAAGGTTGCATATCTATAAGACAGTAGTGTCCCAAGAAAACCCAGAAATATTCCTCAAAAGAAAAGGAACAGAATTATACATTAAAAAGTTAAGTTATACTTCAAAGTTAAAGAAATTATTCCAGTCAAATGCGTCTTTACATGAAATCTGACATCAATATTCAATAAGAGGAAGTTTTTCCAGTGGCCTGCTTGGGCATCCTGCAGTAGTTACTGCATCTTTCAACAGAGTATCAGGTTCTGGCTGTTTCAGTCATACCCCACTGGTCAGACCCAGCCAGGAAGCCCTTCTCTTCCTGTCTTCTAATGTGACTGAAACCAACAAGATGGAGATAAAGAGGCTTCCTGGGAAGAAACAGAAGACTTGGCTTTAATGGGTCACACTGCAGATCTCTGCAGCCACTACTCTGTGTCAGGGGCCAACAGCGGAAGTATGAGGAAGGGTGTAAAAGTAGAGCAATCATGAATTGGTACTTTCTTGAAAGATGTCCCAGCCTCCACGTTGCAGCTAAGAGACTTTCTAAGCCAGACTTAGTGTATTTCTTTTAATATTAAACCCTCAACAGGTTTTTTCTCCGTAAATGTCAAAAATGTCTCCTGAACCCATATAAGCCTTCAACATGCATAAAAACCTATGGCAGGAAGTTCTGTAGCTTAACTACATATTTTGTGAAAGCTATCTCCCTTATTTGTTCTGAACCTGCCACCTGCTAGGCTCACTTCATGCCTCATCGTTTCAGTGTTAGAAGATTAAACCACTAAGATTTAAATACAGATATCAAGAAATAGTGTTAGTAAAGATTCCCTGAGCACAGATTGCACAGAATATAGGCCTCCTGAGATTGATTCTTGGTGCTGACTTGCAACCTCTGTTAGGAGTCCAGTTTGAACAATCAAATACAATGTTGTCAAGGGTTTGTTACACACCCTCTGTCCAAGAAAGTTCAGGAATCAGTGCTTCAACCACACCGGAAACAAGAAGCCAGCAAGATGGCTACTGAGGAAATATCTTTACAAAACATACTAACACACAAACAAACCTATTGTTCAGATGTGAGCAAATATGAGAAAGAGGCTCTATCTTCTCTAAACAAAGGTGCAGAGCTAAACACACAACTGTTCAGAAACCAGATTTCTAACCCGTGAAATATTCTGATTCCTTGGTATTTGTTTTCATCTTGCATTGGTATGAGGAGTCAGAATCTTGCAACAGTTCAATTTGTAAACATTGGGATGAAACATTTCAATAACATCAACAAGTTCTAGATGTCAAGACATATTAAAATAATGAAAGAATTGAAAGGAAATTAAATGAGATGAGAAAGGAAAAATGAAACAAAACAAGAAAGTTGAAACATAGTACTTCATTTCAATTTGCAATAATTTCAGAACTTTTCTTTCCAAAACTCTATTGAAGATGACAAGCTCGAGCAAAACATTTCCATTTCAATGAGACAGCATTTTCCAGTGGAAAACTGTTTATGAGAAGATTGTTTAACCAGTGCTTATCAAAGCTGCTGTGTTCTACCCATGACAGCCTTTCACTAGACTTCTACTTGCATACTCTAGAGAAGAGCTTGTCTCCTGTAGTGGTACATTCACGCAACATGGCCAGCAAATGCAAATGTCTCTGAGGTTTACGTGGATGATGTGACACAATACATCCTGTATTTGCCCCTCCTGTAACTTCAGGTCCCAGGCTGTAAACATGGGTGAAAGCCAGCCGTCCCGAGCACACACTTGAAGAAGCAGGGGTTAGTCACTCACAGAAAGATGAATCAGGTATTGTGCTACACTTAACCTATATATCTGAGAGAAGTTTCCTGCAAAGGTAACAGAGTACCTTTGATCCCTATCTCAATTCTTCCTCTTTCCCAGAAAGGACATCAGGTTTCTGCAAACTGTTTTAGTGAAGTGAGCATCCACTGAAGGAACTGCAGTTTACACAGAGCAGCGCGGAGCCTGCAGAGGGCTAGGGATGGCAGCGGCAGGGAGTCGTTAAACAGAATCCAATGTTGATGAGGAAATTACACTTGTTTCATTAGTGATCGGGGAAGGCGATAGCTCAGTTCCTCTTGGTCACAGTTGAGCTCAAAAGCTCATTATCCTGCTGCATGCATGCTTTCACTCCTCGTCAATAAACACTGTTTCCACTGGCTGCCCTCCCTCCTCCCCAGTGCTCCATAGCTGTGGCTCTTTCTCCTGTGCTTAACCCATGCTTTAGGAGCACTACAGAGAGTTTAAGGTGTCAGCTCAGCAAAGAGTGAGAGAAAAGTCTTGAAATATCAGAACAATTTCTGTCCATACAGTGATGTTACATGAAGGACTTCAAAAGCAGAAATTCTCATATGGATAATTTTTCTCCTTCTTTGGGAGGCAAACTCATTCTAGTATATTCCACAGATAAGTCATTTCAGTAGAGAAAAATCTGGACTGGGCATTGCATCTTGGTCATCTTAGCAGGTTTCACCTATTCCTTCCCATCTAGTTGTCAGGATTTTCCATGCAGGATGTTTCTAGCTGTGGAGTTATGCTGAGTTATTATCATTAAAACAGTAGTTAGCAAGATCTCTCACACAAAATGAGGTTTTATGCTGAAACAAAAAGCTACTGTGACTAAAATACGTTTGGATGATGATTGGGTTTGATTCATGCTCATTTTTGCACTTACTACTTTGGTTATCACATTAAGTACCTTTAAAAAACCTTGCTGGAAAGATTCTCCTGAAGTTTAAAGCAGTACAAATCCCCTAACTTGATCAGACTTCATTTCCACCATCTGAGAACCTGTAGTTTTGGCTTTAACACTCCAGTGAGGCAAGATTTGCAGACATTATGCCTTAATTAATTAACATTCTTTCGTAATTGTATCATAGGCATACATCCCTTCTTGCATTGCCTTCTTTTCCTTTTCCATCGTATCTAGCAGGAACTGCCAGGTGCTTTTGAAGCAGGTCTCTTGTAACAATTCCACCTCTGCTTTAGCGCAGACCAGAAGCTAATACCCACACTGTTCTTCCACTACCTCTTACACACATAAGGCCTTTCAAATGGCATTAATTGTCCCCAGGCTGTTGTTAGTACATTAAATTGAGCTTATGATCAGATCATGTCATGATTTTCCTTAACAGAATGATACTTGTCTAAGCTTGGGGAGATTTGTTTATTTTGAGTACAGCACCATACACCTTCAGTTACCAAACACCCTGCACAGCCTTCTATGAAACAGGGAGCCTCAGCTCCTTCTGCACAATAAAACTGCATGTTTAAGAAGACTCTACATCACTCAGATCTTGGTTCAGAATCTTACTAGGTCACAAAGCTTGGAAGCATTTTGGTTTGGGCCCATTTTACTAATGTGAAAAGGGGAGCTGTAGCACAGTTTGTCTTTTGGATTCGGCACAGTACGTAAAGTGCAACTCATTAGAAAATTATTTTTGAGAGCTAGAATGCAGCAAGTTTTCTCTATAACTCACTAACTAAGCATAAAAGAGAGGTTAATCATGTATGAATCACTTTTCTCACTAATACCATCATCCAGAGTAAGAAAGAAAGTGATTCACGTGTTTTCCATTTTGTCTTATATTTAAGCACAGCCTACTCAGAACATTTCCAAAACTGAATTATATTCTTCTCCACAAATACGCCATCACTCTCAGTACCCTTATTAAAAAACTTAGAAATACATATTGCCATCAACAACACTGCTAGTTCCAAAGAGTTTCTTGTGAGCTTGTCCCATCAACCTTCCATGCCTGCTTTCTTGACACTGCTGAAGAATCTTAGATGTTATTCATAAGAAAGCTGATAATTAAGTGTATAAAAAGCTTGCATATGCAGTCCTACTGCAGCTTGAGAATTGGAAGACATCAGGCAACAAAAAATAAGGTAACAAAAAACCCCAATAATAATAATTTATTTGCATTATTGAATTTAATTTCTTGATTGTGAAGAGGTCAATCTTGTATGACTTAATGGTATGGGTTAGCAACTTTGCACTGAACAAGCATGGCAGAGACTTGAAGGGCAGAGTCCCAGCTGGACAAGGAAGCTACATACACTAGTTTCCCTGCTGGCAAAGGGATTCAGCATGAACACTGGTCTGATAGAATAGTAGACATAAATCTTTATTCCTAATTGTACTTCACACCTTCCTTGGTTTCTTCCAGGGAGCGAGTTCTCAGGGAACCCCTACAGCCACCCTCAGTACACAACCTACAATGAGGCCTGGCGGTTCAGCAACCCTGCATTACTAAGTGAGTACCTCTTTCCCACAGCACACCCCCAGCCTCGCGCTCCTTCTGTTTGTCTCTTTGTTTTCTTTTCTTTGTTTGTTTTTTTGTTTGTTTGTTTCTGAAGAGGGTTTTCAAATATTTGGACAGGCGAGAGGCCTTTTTACTCGTTCTCCATTCCAGTTTTAAACTAGTATATACCTCATGCATGTTTTGTATCAGTTCTGAAGCCGATTCCTCTTTCATGAGATGGTTCAGAACTCCAGCTCTGGCTTCTCCATGGGCTGCAACCACAGTTTATTACAGATTATATCAAAAGTTAAATTCAGCTACTCTTAGGCCACAATCATCATCCTTTCAAGGCCTAGTTAAAAATTCAGATAAGGTTTCACTCCTCTCCCATGCTAAATCCAGAGACAATTCCTGGGAAATCTGTAAATTCCATAGAATTTCTTCCTATTGGACCAGTTGGAACAATGTCCAGAGTGGGAGACAGGCTGAACCACAAGATTTATAATAGCCAGCAGAGTTCCCTTGCAGGGATATATATCCATCTCCAGTGACTAATATGCTCAGAAATAGTAAGGGTTTTTTTCAGAAGGGGAAAAAAAGTCCTACAAGATTTTAGCTTCTAATACAACATTCTTTGCAAGGGAATAGGAAGAAACTTATTATATGTAAAATAAATCAGTTGTGATTATTACCTACGTATTTACTGAGGTTTAACAGCTGAATAATAGGTGCACATTTTATTCCAGTGTTGTTAAACTTCAGTAAATGTGATCTTAATAATCAATCACTATTTAACACACATTCAATAATCATCTAAAGAGCTTTCACGCTAAATGTGATCCAAATCCCAAGCAGTAAAACATTGTAATTGTGTTTCATTTCTCCCCTCCTGGTTTTAAAAGTGACCTGTTATACTTTGTCAGGTACACTCAGAATGTCTGTACCTGACGCTTTCCTTGTGGCTACAGATCAGGTGTGGCATATTTGTGCTGCAATGTTTGTTGTGGTTTAGCCCCAGGCATTAGCCAAGCCCCACACAGCCACTCATTCATTCCCCCCACCAGGAGGGTCAGGGAGAAAAGGGTAAAAGCTAGAAAACTTGTGGGTTGGGATAAAGACAGTTTGATGGGGAAAGCAAAAGCCATGCACACAAGCAAAGCAAAATAACGAATTAATTCACTGCTTCCCATAGGCAGACAGGGGTCCAGCCATCCAGAAGGGCTCCATGATGTGTAAGGGTTACTTGGGAAGACAAACACCATCACTCCAAACATCTCCCATTCTGCCTTCTTACCCCCACTTCACATACTGACCATGATGTTATATGGTCTGGAATATCCCTTTAGCCAGTTCAGGTCATCTGTCCTGGCTGTCTCTCCTCCCAATGCACCCCCAGACTCCTCATCAGCGTGACAGTAGGGAAAGCAGAAAAGGCCTTGGCTCTGTGTAAGCCCTGCTCAGCACTAACAAAAACATCTCTGTATTATTAACCCTGTGCTCAGCACAAATCCAAAACAGCCCCATACCAGCCACTGTGAAGAAAACTAAATCTACTCCAGCCAAAAGCAGCCAAACCCACAAATGCTAATGGGCTTACTTACTGGTTGGCAGAAGAAGCAAAAGTATCTCCTTCCTATAGAGGGGCATCACACCCAGAGGCCACGGTAGCATCTCTCCACTAAAGTGTGGCCCTCAGTTGACTTCAATTGACTGCCTTTCCCTAATCCCATTAGGAGCTCAGTCCCAAGTTCGTTCTTTTGGTTCTTTTGCTTTTCTTTCTTCCTACTTTTCAGTTTCTTTTCAGTTCTCCTTTATTTCTCTTCTTAGTTTGATTGTTTCTGTTTCTTGTTTTGGTTTGGTTTTTTTTGTTTACTGTTTGTCCTTTCAACCAGTCCATTCTTCTCCTGTGTTAACTTTCAGGTTCCCCTTATTATTATAGTGCCACATCCCGGGGCTCCGCACCTCCCACTGCTGCCGCTGCCTATGACCGCCACTAGTTACCATGGAAACCACATGAAACTGCAGGGCGACAGCTTAGGCCTCCACATTGTACCTGTCTGATCACCTCCCTCCACCCCTGGGAAGGGTGAAGAGACCTTCTCCATTCCTCCCCACAGTCCAGTTCCTTCCTCTTCGCCACGAAGGCGCCGGACCAAGCGCTCACCACATGAGACTGAGACCCCCTCGTTGCCCCTGCCCTCCGCCCCAACCGCTTCCCCCCACACCAGGAACAGCCTGCGGCCAAGTGGCTTCCCCTGCAGGAGCCCTCCAACACCCCGGGGTAAAGCTCAGCCATGCAAAGTCCCCTCAGCTTCCAGGACTCCAGGGGGACTGGGAAGCAAGGCAGCTGGCAACCATTGCCTTACAGGACCCCTTTCTGGGAGCGGTAAGGGCCAGGGAAATGGGAGAATGCCGCTCATGAAACACTCTTCCCCAAAGATATACTCTTCTGTGGTGGACTCTTGAGTGTGTGTAACCTGTGATGCTCACCCTGTTTCCCAGGACAGAGGGAACAGTCTGGCTAGAGCAGAGATGGCAGCACAGAGACCTGGCCCATCCAGCAATGAAGAAAGGACCAAGTAATGATCTGTACCCCATGAGGGGTTCTCTGTGCACCTCATCCCCACTTTCCAGCATGGATTCTCCCAGAGCTGGCTGCACCTCACAGGTGGTGACTTTGCAGGCCAGAGTTGGGAGGAACCTCACACATATACCCACAATTTCTGTGACACACAATCAGCTCAGACAGGAGGATGGAGCAACATTTACAAACAAACCAACGAAATGAAGAAATATATAAATAGATATATAAATATAACTGTGTTTTTATGCTTTGTCATGAAGGTCTGTAAAAAGGAACAAAAAAAATCCCCAATTTTCTAAAAAACCCAAGCAAACAAAACCAACAAAAAAAACCAAAATAATTTAAAAACCCTACAAAAATAAAACTCCAAGTCCCCTCCCTCCCCACCACCTGAATGGCAGACGAGTTCCTCTGACATTTGATGCTCCTCTTTCACTCTAGGGTTTTGTTTCCTTTCTGTTTTGCACTACAATGGAATGATGGTATTGGAGAGGATTGGATGCCAGCTCCACCCGGTCGCCTCCTCTTCCTTCTCCTCCCCCTTTCCCAAATCCTGTCTCTGGGGAGCAGTGTGGACAAGTCACATCTGACAAAGTTACCAAATACATCAATCGACAAAAAAAGCACTCTGAGGCAACAAACGTTTTCCATGTCACTGGTTGGCAAACAAAGAAAACAAGCCCAGCTGCGCTCTCACTGCGCTGTGTGGTGGAAAGTGTGGGGCTTCATGTGGGCCCATCTGATTGCCCTCTGGACAGCTGAGACTGAGATGGACAAATTCAGGATTGGCTGGGATAATTGCTTGGTTCCCTAGTCCTTAGCCTTCAGTCCTTTTACCTTAATCTCTGTACCTGTGATGACTTCAGTTCACCCACATCCCAACTTTTGCAACTTTAGATATGCCCAACACCCATTCTCCAGATCTCCACTGCCACTGATAACAACATCATTATCTGTGCCCAACCCCTAATTCCCTAACTATTATAGCCCTGCTATGTGGGCCCCCCTTTGATTCCCCATCCATCTGCTCATACACCTACTAATTTATAGGCTCCCACTCCAATCCATATGCCTGCTTCCTACCAATCAGACCCAACATACAGCCCCATCTTTTCATCTTCTATCCTGTATTGTGCACCCTAATATTTAACCCTTATCTCAAATGCTCACCTGACGATTCTCTAGGGATTCTCTGCTCCTTTTGGTTCCCAAGTGACGGACAAACACTGTTCTGCAAAAGGCTAACTGTCAATAGAAATGCTTATTACTCCTGTATTGTCAGCAAACTCATAAACTGTTCCTTGCACTGACACTTCCTAAAAATTACTCAAAGAAAACATGAAGGCAGCTATAGCCTCTCCCCAGGGCATGAAGTCTGCCAAAGTAGATCCTTGTTTTAGAGAGGTTTCAGATAAAACTCGTGGGCTATTGTCGATATACAAAGACAGGATTGAGAATAAAACCCCCAAAGGGCATAAAAGTGAACAGTGGAGCAATCTGTACAGCCAACATCATGTATAAAATCTGAAGTTCCAAGCCTCTGAGGAGATATGGTAGTGGACTCAGCATTCTGTCTCCAAGTTTAACTTGTATGTATGAAATCCACCATCAGTAAACAGCTGTGTTGATCCCAAAGGCCCCTTTCACTTAACTCTTCCAGCCTTTGCATGGCTTTAGCTGATTATAGGTCTGTGTCTTCTTTAACGGGGTGCCCAAACGATGAGGGTATTTGGGGGGACATTTACATAGAAGATATAAAACTAAAATCTGTTCCTGTACAGAATAAAAGCAAAGAGGTTACTCCTGATCTATTAAAAGTGTCATTCTGCACATCTTACCTCTGAGTAACCTGCTGCAAATAGTTGTTACACTGCCACCAAGACCGGAATTTGGCTTGTTGTCTCATCTTACTCTATGAAAGAAGAAAATTCTGTGCAATTTCTAAAAATATGCTTTCACCACTCCTTCTGTTTTCCTTCACAGACACCAGATAGATGCTGAACCATGTTAGTATCGTCTCTCTTTTAGTCTCAGTACAAGCTCTGCTCTACTTATGCACCACCCATATTCACTCAGCAGGCGGTCATGGCAGAGGCAATAAATCCCAGGACCAGCAAAGAGAAGTTCCTGAGGAGGCTAGAGAAAAGGACACTGTCACACCTCACACTTGGCCACCTGCAGCCCAGGGGTCAGCTCAAGAGAAGATAGCAGCTCAGAAATGCTTATTTTTATAATGGTGTTTCACTAAACTTGAGACATGAGCTAGGGTCTGAAAGGAGGATTTAATTGGCTCACTCACGGCTGGCTTGATTTGACCCTCGGAAGGCCAAATCTATTTTTGGTATAACTCCACTGGTAAAAGAGGATTTCCACCAGGCATTGGATTGGTCTGGAAAGTTCATAAGTGCAGCGTGTAGTTTGACCAGGAAAATTAAAAGGAAAGCAGAATTATGCAAAGGACTGGGCAGTCTAATTCTCTCCCACCACCATCGGTAGACCCTCATGCGAATGTACTGAATTACATTTGCCAAAGAGTTTCTTGTGTTGATTGTTTTGATTTACAGTCAGTGGATGCATTGTAAAGCAGTATTATAGCCCAAGTCTAGTAGCTGACATGGGGATTTATGTGGTGATATTATGCAGAAGAAAACCATCAATATTCATCTAGATTCCATTAGACTGGACTATGCAGGAAGCGCAAAAATTCTACCAATTATTTAATATTATGTTATTTGCAAAAAACAATTGCTGCTTTGTAGGAAGATAATGTGTGTAATGTGAAGGCAATTCCTCTTGTATATAAGTTCATCTCCATCTTCATCATGGTAGTTATTAAAACAGCCTCGTCTCATCCTGTAGATAAGGAACACGCTGTGTGTACTGTGCAAGTCTCGTTGTGCTCACTGAAAACAAAATGATGTGTTCAATAAAGCACAGCACAAATCCAGAACCTGAGGGAACATCCAAACCTTGGAAGGACCCTTTCCCCAACAGGCCAACAGTTGCTTTATTAAAGGTGGGGGGATTTTATTATTTTTCTTTAAAAAATGTTACAGGAAAAAATGAAAAAGGATTGGAGGAAGACATCATTAAGTGAAATCCAGTGAAGTCTATAACTCGAACCTCTCCTCCATTCTGCTGTCTCTTACCTTTCTCACATTCTCTTTCCATTCTATTTCTATCCCTCTCTTTTATTATTTCTCATTCCCAATGCACTTTTCTATCCACGGAGGGAAGAGCATTACTGATATGAGAGTAGGGATCTGGGACCTCAAACTCCCTAGTTCTACTTGTGGCTCTAGAAAACCTTTGTCAAGTCCAATTTCCCCACACACCTCAATTCCAACACTCTGTAAAATGGGAATAACAACAGTTTCTAGTTCACGGGGGATTACACAGCTGAATTAATTAGCATCGGCTCAGTGCTTTGAGATTCTGGATAGAAAATTCTATCAAAATGTTAAGCATTATTGTGAATAATAATTAATGTTTCCATTACATTTCTCTCTTTTCCTTTTTCTCACAAATCATTCTTTGTTTCTTTTTTCTTCTTCCTTAGCTCTCTCTTCACTTCTTTCTTCTTGGGCCATTCTTAGTTCTGTTGCTACATTTGCTTTATCTAATGAACCAAGCAAAAATGTTGTGAGAGTGGATCTCCTTCTGTCTCCACTTGATTATGGGGGAAGAATCTCCAAATTCTCAAATGCTGTGCTTGGCTGGAAACAAGAGTGACCACAGCATTCAAAACTGGGCAGCACCTTTGAGTCCTGTTCTCTGAAGATCTCACATCCTTTTGGCCCAATGGGATATGGGGAGGATTGCATGAGGTGGAGGCATTAAAGCTCACACTTGTGGCATGTAAATCTGTTGAGGAGAGTTGGTGGCAATGAGCCCTGCTGTGGAAGCAGGGAGAAGTTTGCATGCTTTCTGACCCATCAGTAGCGATGAATCAAACTCAGAGTAAGACTTTGGAATTAATCACAACATGAATGTGAGGATGTTAAACAAGAAAAGGAAAACAAAAAGCCCTGCACCTCTTTCTTCTCTTGAGTATAAAATTATATATACTTATTAACATTTTCCTAAAGGAATTTTTGTTTTGCGGAACTGTTGGGAAAACTCCACCCTTTTTTCCCTATGGAATAGCACCCTGCTGGGAAAAGAAATAAGAATCATAGCTGAGCTGCCCCTTTTGGCACTGACAGAGTGAGGGCTTCTGAGGGACCCACAAATACCACAGTGTTCTCCTTGGCTAAGCCCAGGATGGTGGCAAACTTGCAAAGCAGGAAGGAGGGACCAAACTGACAATTACTGAACTGATAACAAATGTAACCGTAGAGCAGCTCTGCTGATGATCTCCAGGCTAAGCTAGACATGAGACCATAAAGGGAGAGGGCCAGTGCCAGGTGCAGGGTCATATCCATTCTAGGCTTCTGCAGCCCCTCTTGGCTTTTCCTCATCACTTCAGTTCTGTTTGACTCTTTTCTTTCTCTTTTTGTGCACATAAGAAATAAAAGCAAATTTTTTTTTTTGTATGTCATTTTTGTGGCTTCTGGCTTGTTTCTATTTCCCTCTTCTTCTCTCTTTCTACCCCCACCCCTAACACTTCACTCTCCAATAGATTCCCCTTGAGGTCTCTGTGATGTTACATTTGTTGCACCTGGCACCCTTTAGGCACCATGTAAACAACATTACAATTGTTAACAACCACCACACTGCGTGATGGAAGGCACCACATATGCTTGCAACAGTCCACAGTACAATCCAGCCTCTGAGCCCCCACTAGACACCACACGCTCCTATGCATTGCCAGCAGGACTCCCTCTTCTATTGATCTCACTCAATTGATTCCAAATGATCCATAACACATCAGGTATCCCCAGGCAGTTCAGAAAATCAAAATACTCTTGGGTAGCCACAACATCAGAAAGATGTAGGGTAAAGCCCAGAGTCTCCTTCCACTTTATGCTTGTTTCCTCGTAGCCTCAACTGGGAGACTCTGTCTTGGTCAGCTGGGGAGCAAAACCCAATGTAAAAGTCATTAACAACCCATTCTCCAAGCCATTCATTGTCCACCTAACAAACAGCTGGGCATTATATTCAGTATATACCTCAGTATTTGGTATGCTATAAGCATACCAAACACTGAGGTGTTCACTCAATTTCTCCTCAGTTAAGCATTAGTTCTCCAGGAAGTCATATGCAGTTTAAGGTCATAGAGGTAGACTAAAAATGTATCAAGGAGTCAGGCTAGACCAAACCAATTTTGCTCCTACAATTTTTTGTCATTATAAAATATTTTCACAACAGCTCATGAAAGCCAGTGGGCCCCATTTTCTGTGGGTGCATGGGTATTTTAATGAAAGCTTGCACATAAGTGCTGTCATGAAATCAAATACTTCTGCTCATCAGAGAGTTAAAGCATTTCCTTTTGTTTAATTTTGTATTTTTCCCTTGCAGTATTAATAGCATAGGCTCAAAATCCCCCAACAAGACATTTTCCATAAGTGAAAGTCAATTTGTTGAAATCCAAACAGACTGTAAAAGCAATTCAATTTTCACAACACTGCAGCAAAACTGCCTGGCAACTCTCCTGAAGTTGGAGGCCTCGGGTTCCCAGGGTTTGCTGCCTGCAAGACAGACAGGCCTGGGATGTGATGCAGGGATAGGCTTGCACTCAAAATTGAAATAAAACTGGATTCCCAAATTCTGACACTTTTTATGCATCAGAATTCTCTTTCTCTACCAAAGTTTAGGTGATAAGAATCAAACAGAATATTGACAGATGAAGCCTAGATGTTAAATTGACTGGAATCAAAGGAAATTATTAATGTACATTCATCGTCAGAGGTGAAAGACAGACTAAGAATCACCAGATAGATATGATAACATCTAGATGCGATAACAGATAGATGAAAGCAAAATGGATTTTCAAAATTCATCCTGGTAAAATAATCTTACAGGAATGATTTAGAAACTAGCATGATTATCTCATTTGTATCACAAAATACAGCCCAGTGATCTTCACCCTGACATTCCTGTGTAAGTCTTCATAACTGACAGTAGCACTACAGCAAAACTGCAATTTTCAAGAATTTATATATCTTGCAAAAATTAATACTTGCATGAAAGTACTATTTCCACATTCAAACTAGTATTATGTTCCTTTAATAATCCTGCATAATTAATGGGAGTTCTCAGTGTGAAAATGTGATAAAACTAAAAAGAGCACCACAATCTGTCTCCTAATGAGGAAAATGGTATTGTAAGGGTTTATGCAGCACTAAGTAAAAAAATCCTCTTTATGATTACTCTGACAAGAAAAATAAAGAAAATTTTGAACATTCTGATGACAACTCTCTTTAAAAACAAATACACTCTTTAATGAGTGTAGGCAAGAAAAGATAATACACATTTGAAGGTATTCATTTAGGTAGGGAATGAATTTACTGGACACACAATCAGTACTGAAAAACTGTAAAGTTGTGGGGAGTGGCAAAAATGGAAGAACAACAAACATAGTATCAATGTTTTAAAGGAAAAAATTGATCCTGGAAACTATAATCTAGTAAATCTATACAATAATGTTTATATCCAAAGGAAATTACTTTAAAATATTAAGGGAAGGATCAACTCACTAAAAAAATAGCAGTTAATGAAGATATGCCTAGTAAACAGTCTGTATATAAATTCTTCTCTGCTTTAGAAAAAAGCTGGGAATATCCTCAGGACAGTTAACTTACATGCTTTAGGAGCTGTCAGCAGTGAAGTAAAGAAAGTTTGTATTGTCAGCACCTCACACTTAAAAATCATGAGCCAAGTACACACAAAAATTACAAGATTGATTAGAGATAAAGTAATTTGTACATAACACCAGATGTCATTTTGTATATATGTATATTTATATACATGTATATAAAATAAAAACAAAAGAACTTTTATTTGACTTCTAGTTTCAGTGTTCTCAAGACATCTATAATTACATTATTAATGGTGCCTCTTCCTCTGTAAGAGTCAGAAATTTACTTCTAGTGAAAAAGGCAGCATCTCACTGCATCACAGGGACCCTGTGGCTTAGTGCTTTTGGAAGCTGCTCAAATGTCACAAGACCTGGAAATGGCCCAGTAACTCCTAGCAAGGCTGACAGAGCAGGTCTGATACAAAAGCTTATCAAAAACTTGGGTTTTTTTCCTGTATTCTGCTGTGTGACATTTTGGTGGAAGATGCCATCCAAAGCCTATTTGATAATTTCAGGTTCAAAACTCTGCCTGCAAATTCATTCCATAGTAGCAGCTTCAAAAGGAAGTTCCACTGGTCCTTATTCCTGTAGCAGGAGAACCCCTCTTGTCAACTTTAGCTGCTTCTTGCAATACCTGGCTCCTGCCACGCCCCTCCTTCAAGATCCCTTTTCGTGCCTTGCCAGTTCTGCGTCAGGCATGTTGACCCGTGTTATTGCCCACCATGTGGAAAACATGGATTGTCTGTAAAATTTGCTTCCTCCTTCTCTGCCTCCTATCCTCCCAGGTACAAACACCCACATGTTTCTTATACTCACTGGGTAGTGCATCCAGCACCCTATATTCCATGCTCAGGTACTGCTGGCTTCTCCATACTACTCCCTTTCCCCCATACATTCAAAGGACCTTTTCTATCCTTACTGCACTCATTGTTCTCCACAGTCCCCTTTACTACTCTGACAGGAGCACCAGGTTTCAGGAAGGAAGCAACATTTGTCTTTACTACAGGCATCCTAACTTTCTGCTGCCAGAGCTTGTAAGCAAGTGCTGACCATCTGAAACTGCAACTGCCTGTGGCTTCTGTCCATTGGGAGAAAAGCTGTAAGGGACTGTTTTGAGTAGTTTTGTTTGGTGGTGGTGTTTGTTTTTTTCTTTTTCAAACTGAAAGAAAGTAGACTTAGATTAGATATTAGGAAGTAACTCTTGACTGTGAGGGTGGTGATGCATTAGAATGGGTTGCCCAGGGAAGTTATGGATGCCCCATCCCTGGAAGTGTTCAAAGCTAGGTTGAATGGGGCTCTCAGCAACCTGATCTAGAGGGGGGCATCCTCACCCGTGGCAGGCGAGTTGGAACTAGATGATCTTCAAGGTTCCTTCCAACCCAAAACATCGTATGATTCTATAATGACTTTTAACCTGAGATTAATTTCAAACACATCCTGTTGAACACTTATGAAAGGAATACAAATAAAACCTATACAGAAAATCCAAGTGGACTAAACAGTGTGAAACTTTACACAGATAGAGAACCTCTCTGTACAGAAGCAATTTTTTGCCATCTCAGCATCCATGAGAATCCTTTTTAAACCACAGAGGTGCATTTGGAACCTCCTTAAAACACCAGCAATGGTTAGTTACAGTGCCTAGGTAATCAGGCAGCTTCCACGTAGGTACATTACAGGCGTATATGAAAGTCAGATCATTACCAAGCAAATCAATCCAAAGCCCCTTATTTTCATGCTGCTTTCTCTAAACATCAAGATCAGTACCTTTTAGCTTATGCTTTTAAAATCACTAGTTTTTAAGGAAAATGCTTTTAATGTAACTGGGAAAGGTGAGCTTATGTACATAGATACACTGTACTGGCAGCTATTCTCTTACTGCTTGTTTTTAGTTCTTACTGTTTGCTAATTGAACAAGATTGAAAATCACTTCTCTAGATATGCTTCAAATCTCAGAAAACGACAAAATCCAGGAACCCAAATTTTATCCAAGCAACATCTAGCTAACAGTTAGCTGTCTAACCCATCAGGAAAGTTTATATATCCTATTCCCTTGTCAAAACTGAGTAGAAATAGGATAATAGCTTGCTAATGCTACCAGCTGAGCCAACCTTTTATCTCAAGCAGATATGGTCCACAATCAAAGTTCCAGACAGACTCTGCATAGAATCATTCTCCTTAAAATGTCCTGAATTGCCTGTTTGAACTTGAAATGTCCCAGAGAAAAAAAGAGCAGCAAAAGATTTGAGCCAAGGCTGCAAAGCTGGGTACCCAAAACTTACTAAGCCCCAGAATATGGGAAGACTGGACAGAACTCTGCCAGAGGGAACAGGAGAGAAATTAAATGAATTTATCATACTTTTTGTTCTCTAACTTTGTAGAGTCTATTAGTAACAGGGTAAGATTAGCATAAGAGGTTTGCACCATCATGAACAGAAACTCCTTGTACACTCCCTACCATCCACCTTTGTCCAGCAATCCATTAACACCAAGCAAGTATAATATTCTAGTAGGTTAAATTTGCTAATAAACCAGGATGTGAGAATGTTATAGCTACTTAGTATTCAGTTTGCTCTTTTATAAATGATTTGGTAGAGAATCAGGCCCTCCTCTCCCTCTCTAGCTGCCTCTCATCTGATTCTCATTCAATTTCTCTGCCTATTGTTTATTTCACTGCTCCCCTGTGAAGTGTCAAATGCTGATGTTCTGTCAGCCTAGAACTGTCGTTTATATTTGTCATTCAGTCCTTGTTAAAAAATAAAACAGGACTGCGCCTGCCTTGGAGCGCTCTGCCTGGGAATTCCCTGTGGTAAAATTAGTCCATTTAGATGGAAAGTTTTGTGTCACTCCCCTGTCTAAATTGGCAGATCTGGCTCTTTTGCAAAAACCAATAAACTGTGAACCTTGATGCATCTGTCAGTCAAACTCATCTTTCGTGAGCAAAGCCAGATGACAACAAAAGCTGGGCAGGCTGCTCCGATTGGTTCTTCTCATTTAGGCATATCAGGAGGCACCTGTCACTCCTCTGGCTCAGCATCATGCTAAGAGGGACTCCATTCCCAGAGAGATGAAGCCTTATTGGGGGCTGGGATGGGAAAGGAGAAAAGGGGAGTTTACCCTTCTCACTTTCAGTACAATCTGCAGCTTGGCTGTTTCCTCACAACTCTGGTGGGAGGCAAGGAACTGGCATTACCTTTTGTTCTAGAAATGCTTTTTTCACATCTTAAGCAAGCTCTTTGATTTCTTAAACTGCAGGTTTTCTGGTTGCTAAGAGGATGTAGCAGGAGCAGTAAATGTGACATGCTATATCCCTGGGGCTCTGGGAACTAAGCCAGAGGAGAGACAGGACATATTCCAAACTCCTTTCCAAAGCTGCTGTGCACACCGTGCCTATCTGGTCACCCACTGAGGAGAAGTAGAGAAGGTATTTCTACCTGTCTGCTAGGAAAGAAGGAGATTGCAACTGTTTGCACGTCAAAGGAAGCATTTCATATAAAGGCATAAAAGAGGGAATAAAACGGCAGCAAAGATCAATAGCTCCCACCATGGGACTTGAGAGGAGCTGGCACTTAGGAGCTGATGATACTCTGGGAACAATCCTCAGAGAGAGCAGAACTTCATGGGACATCTCAACTTGTTCCGTTTTCAGTGGAAAATTCTGAACACTGCTGTCTGCCCAAAAAAAGGGGGGCCAAATTTTTATTAATTTTTTCTTTTGCTTTCCAAAAAACTGATCTAAACTTACTTCTTGAAGTGCTCTCATTTGCATATTTGCTTTAGCTTGCCATTGAACCATTCAAGAAACTTTTCCACAGAGCTGTTGCTTGATGGTAGATTTATGTTGCCTCTTAGGCACCTCATCACAAACTTCATCTCAGGTACCTGTATTTTCTCTACTTTGTTTCGCTCAGAACAGCTCTGCCATCATATGTCACTTACACTGTTTGCACGTATCACTGTAATTATCTTGGCAGTGCAGTAGCCAAACACTCCTCTCAAAACCAGAATACGGTACATGACTATTTCTCACAGTTGCCTTACAATTCTTATCAAAGTTTCGTGCTTTTGCTCCAAGGATATGGGATAAACAATGGAAATCTCAGCCTCCCTAAAACAGTTGTGAGTTCTTTTGGTTCTACCATCCAGTGTCAATTACAGGCTCAAAAATACAAGG
Source organism: Dasyornis broadbenti (assembly GCA_013397935.1). NCBI lineage: Eukaryota > Metazoa > Chordata > Aves > Passeriformes > Dasyornithidae > Dasyornis > Dasyornis broadbenti. The sequence continues at coordinate 367,304 of VZRN01004182.1, forward strand.
TAAAGAGCCTAAAAACAAACTGCCAAAAAGCTCTTCACTACATTAAAGCATTCTTGCTTACTGAGTGTTTGAGACTTGCCAAACTGGGCATACAAAGTACAGATGTTTATGTGACACAAATCTGGTAAAACATTGACCAGGTGACAACTAGTTAGGTTTCATATACACGTTTACTGGGCTACATGTATAAGGTCAAAATACAATCTGTACATCAGTGTTCGGTGTCTTGAAAAGACTACAAAACGACTGCTTTTAGCAGGCGGGTCACAGGGTACTGAGTGAGTCCACAAAGCAGCATAGCCAAAGGCTGCCACCTTGGGAAGAAACACTACAAACTGACTATGAATCATATTACTATCACCTACAGATACTGAGACGATGAGTCTGCGCATTATGTACTGTATGCAGTAAGGCATCATTCCTGTCCTGAACAACCTACTCATCATTAGACAAAACTGAAAGGGAAAGTGACTCATTCAGAGCTGCTCACCTGATCATTGACAGAAAAGGAACAACACGTAAATCTCACCAGCTATGCCAGCACACTGGATCCTCCTGCCCTTTATGCAGGTATGGATAAAAGCAAAGGGAGCCATCATCAATTAGCTGGGCTGTTTTTAAAATTTTTTAACAGGTTCTTGAGAGAGTAAATGAAAGAAAAGATAATGAATCTTCAACACAGGTTTTCTACCTGTTGCATCGCTTTCCGCAAGGGAATACATCCATTGAATGCAAAGAATGTCTAAGCAAATGAATCGGAATACACTGTGATAAAATAGAAGAGAAACTTTAGAATGCTGCATAGTGGAAATAAAGTGCTAACAGATAGGTCACAGAAGCACACCAATAGGCCAAAGAATAACCATAAAGCTGTTAATTAATTTCAATGTTTTGGGAGACACTTGGCCAAGATCCCCAAAAGCAGCTCTCTAAAATGTAACTCATATTCAAGGATCTAACCAAACAACACAAGGTTCCCAGAATAACCAACAGCCCAGCACTTTCCCCATTCATGAACATCTTTTTTTGTTGCAGATACATGCAGGAGTAGAATTCCTTCCATGACATATTCCCATCCTGGGACTCTACTTTGAAGGTTCACAGCTCACCAACTACAAGAAACTGGCCAGTATTCTGAACTGTATAATCTTTTGTTATTCAGTTTCACCTTTATCAAAATATTCCAAAGGCTCAGTTTCTGCAGTTGTGACCAGCTCTTCCAAAGGGTCCAAATGTGAGCTAGGTATGTAACTATGTACAGCTCACTATTTTTACTACAAGATCTTTTAAAGTGTGTGGACACTTAGTTGCACATTACATACTGAGTTTTAGCTTTTTTGAAATTTTTTGTGAAAGATCCCTGAAAATCTATCCATCTTTTTTTTTCTCTATCTAATCATACCTGAGCTTTAATTAATTCGTTTATTTTTAACTTGCTCTTCTTTGAAGATTCTAGGGTTTAGGTTGGTAAGAAAAATCTCACCCTTTTCTTCTACCAACTAGATTACATATTCACCATTCAACTTCTTTTTAAGGTTTAGGGCAAATCAGAACAAACTTAAATTATATGCTGTATTCCAACTACTTCATTGTGCTCCCCCTTCTGCCTCTATCAGGTGATCACACTCATTAGATTTAGATATTACTGTCTCCAGCAGAAATTCTCTTGTTGCTTCATGTTTGCACAGCAGGTAACATGATGCATTCCTGGCCCACTCCAGAAGTCTCAAAGAGCTCCCACAAAATAAACTTTGAATAGCAAAATACTTTTGGGGAAAAAGCCACAAAATATCATTGTTGTGAAGCATCTAGGTGATGTTGAACATTTCTTCTCCTTGGAGGCGATTCTCTGAAAATATTGACTTCCTGGAAAATCCTGCTCTGGGTCAAAGTGCCACACGTGAAGTTTCCACCAAAAGAGGGGAGAGAGAGTGGAAACAAAACTAAAAGTAACTCAGAACAGTCTTTGATTCTGGAAAGTTGGAAACAGATTCTGGAAATTGACACAGTCTTTATCAATATCTCCAAGATTGTCACATGTGCCTTTCTAATTTTGTCTTTGAGTATGGACTGCCTATTTTGACTTTTGGTTGTTTATTCATGTGTTTTATATCTTCATTTGTAATTTTCTTGGATAATACAACAAAACTAAAAAAAACAACAACAACAAAAAAACCCACAAAAAAACAAAACAAAACAAAAAAAAAACCACTCCATTTTTATTTGCTCTGAGACCTGCTTGTATCCTCAAGCTGAGCCTTGCACATCATCTGTTCCCTCAGAAGAGAGGGAGACACCAGAACACATGAGACCCATGGTGAAGAGTCTGCAGGGAAAGGAAGTTGTTTCCATGGTCATATCACAGGGCTGGGCCTCATCACTTTTGTGTTTCATTCTAAGGTGACTGGAAGGCTTTTTGAAGTCTTCTGAGTGAGTCATACATCGGCAAGGGTACTAGGGGTATTTTTGTCCTCTCTGAACTACAAAAGTTTTAATTCAGGAAAATTAACACTTTGATGTATCTTTTCCCTTGCACAACCATTCAGAAAAGTTGAGCCTCGATTATTTGGTTGCTTACCACAGAATGGGTGGGGGGGTTTTTTGTGCAATATGTATCTGTGTGTGGTAACAATGAGCATTAGAGCCCACATTAAAAGGCCAAACAAAAGCCTCAGAAGGCAGCTGGAAGCTTAGACTAGTGAGTTTGGTTTATGCTCCAGAACAGTTCTTAATTCATCAAAACACTCAGTTTGAAATACCCCATGCTGCTAAGAGAGGAGATACATACTGACAACAATCATACAGCTGCAAGAACTCCCTTATGCTTCTTCTCCTCAGACCTAAGTGTTGTGATTGCACGTCCTCTCACTTTGTCCCATTAACCCTATTTCAAAGCGACAAAAGCATGGTAAATCTGTAAGCCACTAATCATCTGGTTTGCATAGCAAAGACAGAAAACAGTTTTCCTGGCACTGTTTCTCCTTAGGTACCCAAAACTAGTGGGCAGTCTGTCTAATATGGCTTGCTCCTAAACTGATCAACCTTGAAAAAAAAAGGCAGGATTCTAGTTTGGTTACCAGGGCCAAAATAATAAGATACTGTTTCTGCTATCTATCCTCATTGTACTATATTTTCCTCCCTAAAACGAGCGAGCTTTTGTTAGCCTCTTATTCAAATGCTGAACAAGTCACCTAAGATATAGCCCAGATTGAAGAAGCCAAAGAGAGAAGAAAACGGTCATTTAGAAGGAGGGGTGGAAACAGTTTAAAGCCAAAAGCACTGGCCACACCTCCTCCATGGAGAACTTCATGTCTCTTGAATAAACACAATGCAAAAGAATTCCTTCGTGATACACTCTGGGCTGCAAAAGTAGCAGACTGCTACTCACAGAAGTTTATGCTGTGAATTCAGGCATGACTACAGTGTTTGAAAATACATGATGTTGATAGCAACCAACTTGTGTATCAATTATGGTTCTCAACCTGAGCAATGAGATTTTACCTTTTTATCCTTTCTGTAGCTCTTCTCAATCCTACAGGATGTTCATCTGCCTTGTGGTTAACTCCCTCAAACACACTGGAGATTTCCTATCAAGCTCAGTTAATGCTGCAGTATTGGTATGACAAGTTACTTGTGCTATACTAAAGACAGAGGCTGACTCTACAAATGTCAGTGAGAATCTGTCAGTTCTGTTCCTGACTTGAGTATCCACTTGCCATGAGGTTAGTCCCATAAATTTCTTTTTACTAGCCATAAATAGGGTTGCTTAAAGACAAATTGCTATGCAGACCACTGCCATCTCCTGCTTGAATCACAAGCACACCAGAAGGCACTCAGGGATCTCTTATCTTCAAGCAACCACAATAATTCTTCCTTACAAGTCACACATGACTATAAACCTCTTCTTTCTGATTAGACCATCTACAACTTTCTGTAAACCTCCATTCCAGATTAGTCACTACATAAATGAAGCATACCATTATTATTACGTCCTTCACCACGTATACAAGAATCTTTACATAGTTCTTCAGGGCTCCAGGCAGAAATCTTAGCTACACCATTCACTCAAAGATCCTTCCAAATTCAAATGTTTTTCACGTTTTCAGGAATTTTCTGTTCAATTTTACAGTTGGTACATTTTCTTAGCTTTATCTGTGCTTCACATGGTCCACTGCTGTGCTGTTCAGGGCATTCTTTGACCTCTGCATCCCCTGGTGTCAAAAAGACTCTTAATTGGAATTCATCAAAATGGTTCCTGAACACTCCCTAGAAGATAAGCCACAGGCTTCCTTAGCAGAACCAGACTCTTCAGGTCACAAAAACACAAGAAAAAGATGGCAATTGATGAAATTACAAAACAGCAAATTCAAAGCTAATTAAAATTTTTACCCAACATTTTGCATTTTGACCAACTGAATTTGTAACCAGAGGAAGTTACCAAGATTCCAGAAAAGACTGGCAGTTTTATAAACAGAGGAAAATCCAAGGTTATGAGCATTCAGCAAGCATTCTGCAGATTATCTGAGCTCACAACAAACTGCAGGAGATTCCTGTGTCTGCTCAATGCATAATTCTACCTTCCTGTGAAGAACCTGTTGAGACTACTGGTAGAGATGATTGACCAGGAAAACATGAGCCTGGCCCAGTCTTACAAACCCTATACTCCTAAATCCACAGATTTAGTATTAAAAGTAAGGAAGGAGCCTGCAACTTTGGCTTACATTCCTAATCATGAGGCCTGCTGCAAGAGCTGCATATTGAATAATTTTAAGTAATTTGTCTTGTCTTGCTGCTTTAGCTACCTATTATATCCTGGTTAGTTCTAAATGCAACCCTCTTGGAGCTTATTTTGGTTTATTTTGTCTCTACTATTTTATGCAGAGTTCAGTTTTGTATCACTGCCTCTTCAACCTCAGGAGTTTTTTCATTTCACAATGCAGAAAGATTTGTATTGTTTCAGGTTTTACTCTCTCTTTTCAATTTTTAGGAGTAATTTTTTAATATAAATGTTTGTGTTTCTGTCTCAAAGATTCAGTGTTGTAAGACAAAATATGCCCATTTACTCCTTTAATGTGTCCTATATCATGTGCACCTCACTGGCTCACAACCATTTTTCTCAGAAGCTTGATTTGCCTTCTATATGCACCACTGTCAATCAGCCCTCTGAAGTCAAAAGAGTTACATTCATGTAAACAGTGTGCAAGTGAAACTGGAATCAGGCATTGACTTTTAAGATAGCTGTTTTCAAGTTCATTGCCACAGCTACCCCAGAGGAGACTCCTACTACACTCTGATCATCTTGTCTGGCCTCTGGTATGAGATACCCATAGGGCTGCTTTGAATTAATTCCTGCTGTGTGTCCAATAGCTGGAGTTGAAGTAGGGGAATCTGTTTCTGAGGAACATTTGCTACCAAGTATAAAGGTTCAAGTGCTGGAAAATACAGTGAACCCTAACTGTAATATTTTGACAGCTGATTACCTGCACTGTTGGAAATACACAGATCATTTCTGGTTGAATTTACCTAGTATCAAGTTAGAGGTGCTAGAGCTTCTCGGATACTGAACTATGTTGCAGAGTTCTTGACTACCAAACTATATGTCCTTCATTTTTGTTCATATTTATAAATTGTAATACTACTAATCTTACTTTTAATGAGGAAAAAAAAATCCCTTTATAAATAACTTGAATTTAGGCTTTATATCTGTGTGTGAAGTTGCTCTAAATAAAAGAGACAACTCCTATGTTCTTTCCTGTACACTTGCTCTTAGTGCAGTAACTTTAACTGGCTTTCTAACTTCCAGAGAACTTGGAAGCTCTACAAAAAGACTGGCTCAAACTCTTTGCAGTTTTTTTACTATGACAGCTGCTGGCGTCGTACATCTCCTCACCCAGCCTACTCTGTTTTAGCACTCTAGAAGTTCTGATGCCCGTATGTTGTCTAGAGGCTTGATCCAACCCAGGGTAAAAATAACAATGTAAAGACAACCATAACAAGCAGTCAGTCTTCTCAAAGCTCAGTTACATCATTTTTGCAAGATGAGAATTATATTTGCACTTAATATGACTGAACAAAATAAGAGAGAGACCATCTACCACACATCACTTATGTTTTACCACCCCCAGTTTGGGGCTTGCCACTCAAATTCTGTTCTGTCTCCAGGCTGTGTATGATATGGGCACTCATTTTGCCAGCTGGACTGATGAAATCTTTGGTCCCAAGACAAAGATGATGACTGAATGCTAGTAAACTGAGTCACAGTGCTCCAAAACCAAGACAGGCCCCACTAGCCTGCAGCTAGAAGCTCTGGATGGCTGTTTCAGAAATGCTGAGCTTTGACTTAATGCTGCTTGCAGTGAGATGAGCAGGAAAGCTGCTGGTAACTCTTCCACTGATCTCAGCGTTGAGAATTTTGATCCATCCCCTTCACAGTGTAGAGAAGTCCATGGGAGGAGACAGAGGTGAAGATGACACTAACGAAGTCTGTTCTCCACCCATGCATACAACCAACATTTCACAGACTTATCTCCCCCAACCAAGTCATTAGCACATCTCTTTAGGACACTCAAAGATTCCTAGAAAATACATAATTTAAAAATCTATTTAATATTTATGCAAATACTTTTGTTACACTCAAACTGAATTTCTTTCTGTCTTCGGTTGAACATTATCCATGCTTGTCAGGGTTTGACCCTGGCCAAATGCCAGGTACCCACAAATTTACACACCCACACCCAGGGCTCATGAGTTGAGAATAAGGAAAGCCGGGAGAAGACGCACTTAGAATAGGCAAAACAGGACTAACTTAGGTTGCAAAGTGATCTAATTTATTACTAACAGAGTCAGAGGAGTAAATGAGAAGTAAAATAAACCCTTCAAGGCCACCGTTTCTCCGCTCACCCCCCTCCCTCCTTCCCAGCAGCTGCACAAGGGAACAAGGCATGGGGGGGTTAGGTCAGTTCATCACCCAGACCTTCTTCCCCTGCCTGGGGGAGAGGCTCTTTTCCTCTGCATAGCCATGGGTCTCGCCATCAGCAGCCCGCCCGACACTGCTACAGTGATGCTGGTCCCCACACAGGCAAGCAGTCTCCCCAAAACTGCTACAGCATGGGCTCCATCTTTTGCGGGGTACAGACCTCTGAGCCAGGCCGTTTCCATCTCG